>PVKC010034305.1:0-13784 GCA_004027635.1 Crocidura indochinensis
AGCAGGAATGGGATTTGCTTCGTATGCAACCAACTGGTTCAATCCCCAGAGATTCAGTAATTACTGAATGCATACTAAGAAGTAGCACACAAGTTCATAACTATGACTCAAAACTAAAATTTAAAAGGCTAAAATACTTTTAATTATAGAGGATATATGTATGAGTGAAGAAAGCCATAAATTATTTTACCTGATGTAGTAAATAAAGAAAAAAGAAAGCATTTGTTAGATTTCCAGCTGAGTTGGTAAAGTTCACCATTCATGTTAGCTACCATGCTTTTAAATTTAAATTACAAGGATACTTGGAAATTAAACAGTCCTCTGATTGCTTTTAATTGATGAGAAAGATGTGGACATATTATATCAGCTAACCTGTGGATCTTGATCACCTGATTGAGTATTTTGGTATAAGACTCCTTGTTTGCCTTGTTCAAAGTCCCTTATATCGTTAGTGTAGGTAATATGCTTCTTTCCCAAAATTTTATCTCCTGTACTCACTCCCTCCATTCCTCCAGAAAATCTTACACCTAGTGATGCTCAGGGGTTACTCCTGGCTATGCGCTCAGAAATCGCTCCTGACTTGGGGGACTATATGGGATGGTGGGGGATCAAACCAAAGTCTGTCCTAGGCTAGCACAAGGCAGATGCCTTTCGGCTTGCACCATCACTCAGGACCCCCAAACTTACTTTCTTTTCTCTTTCCCTGGGCATCCTGCTTTTCAGAGAACCTATCAGAACTGCATTGCAAATCTGCTTCAGTGTGTAGGACTATAGTTGGAAATCTAATTAAAACAAGAAGGAGGAGGTAAAATAATTTATATTCTAATTTGAAGAGTATGCAATACAATAAATTTATGCTTAAATGTATTTATATTTATATAAAGAGAACAAAATATCCATAATAAAGTTGCTAAGGTATTAGTATTGAGAGAAAGCAGGAAGTATTATTGCTAGAACAGTAAAGAACACTAGTCTTATTAAAGGTAGAATTTCACAGTCATTTCCTTTATAGGAAGTAGTCAAAGAAGACAGAATTTGAAGGAAAAGGGAAATGCCCAAAGTTAAAGCTCATGAGAGGAGTTAAGTCAGAAACAATTGGTCCAAAAAAAGACCAAATGCAGTGATGTTAGAAAAAAGTGATGCAGAGAGACTCATAGTTAGAATCACAGGTGAGGGCCTGAGAGATAATACAATAGATAAACCCCTACCATGCAAGCAGCTGACACAGTTTTAACTACAACTCTTATGGTCCCCTGAACCCACCAAAATTAAGTCCTGAATATTTTCAGCACTGCCCCCCAAACACAGAATTAAAAAAAAAAAGAAGGCCCGATAAGACATGGCTGATCATTTGGACATAAATTAGGGTAATGTCCCTATATACAGGATGGTGATCACTAGAGGGTTTTTAGAAAGAAACTTCCTTTCTAAAACAGATTTATTTTTTGAAAAACCATGCAAAATAAAAATGGAAGTGCAATCAAGTTTAAAAGCTAGAAGATTATACTACAGATTTAGTAAAGAAAGGAAGATAATTTTATGTGTGTCACTGAAAAAGGTAATACAACAACCTCGGATTTTGTTTGTTTGTTTTTGTGTCACACCCGGCAGTGCTCAGGTTTTACTCCTGGCCCTATGCTGAGAAATCGCTCCTGGCAGACTCCGGGACCATATGGAATGCTGGGATTTGAACCGCCATCCTTCTGCATGTAAGGCAAATGCCCTATCTCCATGCTATCTCACCGGCCCCCCAAACAAGGGATTTTTTATGTAGTTTTTAATGTTGGTGAATGAGCTGGATTTTGGAAATGAAACAAAGAGAAATCACGGAGTACACCTAGATTTGAAGTTTTAAATATGTATACAGAAATGAGTTAGTTAATATCTCTATCTATCTATCTATCTATCTATCTATCTATCTATCTATCTATCTATCTATCTATCTACCTATCTATCTACCTATCTATCTATCTATCTATGGACATATCAGACACAATTTTCACCTTGATCTTTAGGAAGGTATTTATTCTTAGCACAAGCTCTGTTACAGAACCAGACAGCTGCACAGGCAGTGCCTTAAAGGTAAATATCAGAGAAGGACCTGCACATAGAAAGGTGATATTTATTCCTGCCATTGGGGGGCTAACCTGAAAATAGTGAGGTTTTGAAGCAGCCTCAGAGTTCAAGAGCTCACTACTGGACTGACTGGCAAATCAGCCTGACACTGAAGAGCATTTGTGAAATGGACTTTAGAGAAAATGCTCTTATTTATATTGCTTTGTCTGCTTCTGCACCATAAGCACTACAGTGCAGGGAAAGCAGATTCAGTGTAGAGATACTTCAAATGGTCACAGATCAACTTTCTTCAATTATGGGAGTTGGATTATGATTGTAGATAAAGCATTGAGGAAGACAAACAAGGTTCCTGTGAAAGATTTTAGGTAATTAATTGGAGATTTGTAAACAAGGAATATAAAATAAAAATATTAGGCAATAATAAACTTATTAGAGATGATAACTAATAGAAACACACAGCTTGAGTGAGAAAGTAACCTTTAAAGGGAACTAGATAAAATTTGATTCATGATGGTATCTGTAAACAGAGCAATAATCCTCTGTTTCATGACATATAATGAATTAGTATAAATAAGATACTGTAGATGCTAGATTCCAGGGAAGCTTCTGATATATTTATAAAATAAAAATGTGTATTGAGGTTGGTTAAAATAAAGTTGTTAGTAATGACTTAAAGAAGTAATCTATAGGAACCAGAGTGATAGTACAACTGGTAAAGAAACCTGACTTATGTGCAGCCAATCTGGTTTGGTCCTTGCCATCCCATATATTCCCCTGAATTCACTACAAGTTATTCTTGAGAAAGAATCAGGAAGAATTCCTGAGCACCGTAAAGCATGGCCTTCAAACAAACACAAAAACAAATAAGTAATTTATAGTACATATTTGACACTTAGATGGGGGCATAGAACAAATTAATTATTCCAAAACCACTTCTCCATACTCAAAAAATAAGCTATATATTTATTACTATATTTTAAGTTTCATTTTACTTAGTTATTTCATTTTATTTTACTTATTTGCTTATTGTACAGGGTGATGAATGGAAAGATGTATGAATTTAAAAACAATTGTTGCCAGAGACCACCTAATACAACAAAAGGCAAATTGCATTTCCAAGTTTCATACAGAAGACAGGAAAGTCAGAAACAGAATTCTCTCTCTTTGGCATAATTCTTATGAATATCTGTCAAAAGTATATGAATAAGTCTTAGTACAGTGTTTAATATTAGCAATTTGTAGTAATGTGGCCTAAATAAAATAAAACCCTTTCATTAAAAAGAAAATGTAGACAACATTCTAGAATTTGACCTGTGATTTAAAAATAAGCAATGCATTTAAGACAATAAAAATCTCAATTTCTTATAATTCATAAAATGCAGGCCAAAAATCTCTTCACAAGATGAACTTCTGAAGTTTCTTAAGTGACATGAGATATTTTAATAACATCAAATTTTAAATTAAGAAGAAAGACTATCAAATTTAGAAAAAGTGCGTGGCCAAAGAACCTCTTGGAATATAATAAAAAAGACATACTGAATGCAAAATATCTAAAATACATAGATTAGTCATGCAACAGAAATGTAAAAATGCATTGAAACTCAAAGTGTTTTATGTATTTTTTTTAAAAAAATAACTGGCTAAGTAAAAAATTAGATACAAGAACAACTTTGTTTTGAGTCAGTTAACAGACACAAAGATCTTCCAATTGGCCCTGTACATATAGTTTCAGGACAGAAAATAGGCAGAAATTTTATAAGTAATATTTCTTTAAAATGCTGCTTTCATTGTTCTAATCTCCAGAAAATGAATGTCAATGATTACTGTATCTAATTACAAGAGAATTACTTACATAATTTGAGGATCCTTTTATATTTTTATTTTATAAAATATATTTAACTCAATTTCCTAAAAATGACCAAATATTCTAGACTAATTTCACCATTAATCAAGAGCAAACACTATTTTTTAATGTTAATTAAAAATGGCTTGTTTGGGCCTGGGAGATAGCATGGAGGTAAGGCGTTTGCCTTTCATGCAAAAGGCCATCAGTTCGAATCCCGGTGCCCCATATGGTCCCCCGTGCCTGCCAGGAGCAATTTCTGAGCATGGAGCCAGGAGTAACCCCTGAGCACTGCCGGGTGTGACCCAAAAACCAAAAAAAAAAAAAAATGGCTTGTTTGTTGGCAATATTTATTCCAATTGTTGGTCAAATAGAAGAAGATCAAGGCTTTTGTGAAAGAAAAGTCTTTAATAATATTTAAGGATAGAGTTACAAATAGGTATGGAAGGTTATGTTTTCTTAAGAGTTAATTTTACACTCTGGATTTCCATTTCCCTGCATTCATTACTCCCCTCCAAGGGTTTAATTTCCAACATCCTTTTAGATTTCTTATAAAGCTCAACAACTTACAAAAAATAAAAGTGTTCTGATCTTCAGGACCCATTTATTCTTTTATCCTGTTTATCATCAACAAAATAATTTGACCTTTATTTATGACATCCTATTTATTTATAACCCAAACCTCAAATATATAGCAGCAGAAATATATGGCTTCCAAAGTTCATATAGTATCAGAGATTTATAATGCTTTAATTTACTTTTAAAGAATAAATTTTGTGCAGAAGATTTATTGATGCTTACTAAAAGGTTTGTGCAGTCAAATTTGTTAAAAGGCTGGAATGACATGTGTGCATTTAGTGGAAACACTGAGTGCACATTTCAGTTTAATTGAATCAGTTAAGATATTGGGATAATGATAAACATGTTATCTGTGAACATCAAGACAGAGCAGGTTAATGAGTGACAAGAACACTTGAAAGATAAAGAAGATTTTTTTAATTTGAAAACAACAGAGCTTTACATGGCATTATTAACATATAGATATGAAAGAGACAAACAATGAAGAATCAAAGACACAATGTCAGGAGATTTAGGGTTTCCCATTAAAATAAAGTCATGAGATAAATTAAACGTCTTAAAGGAATCTTCATTAAAATAACAAAAGAAAACTATTTCTAAATATTTAATATCCTACATATTTCTCTGTTATGTCCATTAAAACACAGATTTGGTTGACTTAAGTAATGCTAAAATATAGCAACAAAAGACTATTTTTGTTCCAGGCCAAAAATTGCAGTGCTCAGGTTTTATTTCTAATTATTTTATGTGATTTTTGCGGACTCTTTATCTCAGCCTCATGTAAAATTATTATATGATAAATGATGATAATTATTATTCAAAGAAGTGACCACATATTTTAAATTCTTTGTAAAAAGTTGCTTATATTGGAAACGATGTGAATATTTAAAACAGTAGTTATTATTACTGAGACAAGCATAAAAGTAGATTAATTTCACTGTATAATCTGGGAAAGATACATCAGTTATCATATCATGATCGAAATATTGTGCCAGGCAGTGGCAATAGAAGGGTATTTTTCAAACACTTAAATTAACATTTAATGTAAAAATATTAAACATATGTACGTTACATAAAACACTAATTTTAAAGATTATCAAATTAAAACTGAATACTTTAAAGATATTTCTCTAGAAAAAATTACTAAAAAACATGCACAAAGACAGTAAATATACATTGCTGTAGGGGTAATACAATTAACTATATTTTCAGTCACTTTCATGGCTATTCTAAATATTAAGACTCTTCAGGTTGAAGAGATTGTAAGAAGGTAAGAGATTTGGTTTACACACAGTGACTCATATTAAATCTCATATTTTCCTCCCAAGTACCACCTGAAGACATCCATAGAGCACAGAATCAAGAAGAAGTAAGTCATGAACAATGGTGATGTGGTCTAAAAATACAATACAATACAATACAAAAAATACTTATCATTATGTATATTGGGGAACATAAACAAAATATATTTTGAAAAACATTTCCTGAAAAGTGGTATAAAAACATCTCACAAATAAACTTAAATTTATCACTCCTTTTTTTTTTTTTGTGATATTTGAGTCACACCTGGCAGTGCTCAGGGGTTACTCCTGGCTCTCTGCTCAGAAATCGCTCCTTGTAGACTCGGGGACCAAATGGGATGCTGGGATTTGAACCCCCATCCATCTGCATGAAAGGCAAATGCCCGACCTCCATGCTATTTCTCTGGCCCCAAATTTATTACTCTTGATGGCAAAAAAAGTCACTAAGAATCATGACAAAATTACATTTGTATAAAATGTTCTGAATAAATATTTCTATATATAGCACTAAAAGTATATACACATATATAAATATGGCTGTATAAGAACCAGATAGTTTTCTATAATAGAGAAGGCGGAGTTTTGAAATACTAACTAAACACTTCTGTGGGAGAGGGGTAAAGAAAACATTTGAAATTGATAATGTAATGATGCATAACTCTTTTTAAATACAAAAAACATACTGATATATAAAATGTTTAAAAAGTTTAAAAAATTAAGTTACATAGTGTGTGATAATTCATTTTCTGTCATTTTGTCTTTTTACTGAAAGCAATATTTACAATAATAGTGAAATTGGATTAAATTATATATATATGAGTTTAATTTTAACATGTATAAAGTTTATTTATATTTGATTTGGGGTAATATTTGGCTGAACTCTGTGCTTATTTCTGGCTCCAGAGATCAGAATTGCTGAATTTGGGGTCCAGGCATTGTGCAGAACATGGACCCCAGTCTGCTTCCTACAAGGTAAAAATGTTGTCCTTTATGTGCTATTTATCTGACTCCTAACATCACTCTTATAAAATAAATGTCAATTTGTGATTTTGATTTGTGGGATATTTTATACCTGGCAGTGCTCATGAATCTACTCATGGCATGGTTATCATGTGCAAATATCACTTCTAAAAAAATGACACAAAGTCAAAGCTATGGATTAGAGGTCTGCAGCACATCCTTTGCATGTTAAATTTCTGGGTAAAATCTGTTATTTGTTATTCATGCTCTCCAGAACACTGCCTGTGGTGATTTCTAGCTCTTACCCAAGAAAGTTACCAAAACTATGATGTGTAACTAACTCCAAAATACACATACAAAATGAATTTTTAAAAATGATCTAACTAATCACATTTTAATTTCTTTGTTCATATTTATATTACAGATAAAATACGTTCTTGTTGCTATTAGTTTTTATTTTTAATGGTTTTAAGAGTCGTTGCAGTTTGTTAGTGTGTGCATAGTATGAAAGTATCTTAAAATTATTTTCTTAGTTCACTTCTTAAAATTGCTATTCTGCCTATAACTTGTTCATTTCTAGGAAACATCATAAACTTTTATATTTTTTCTCGAAAGCTTTTAAGATGCATATGGTCACTCCAGCTTGTTCAAGTCCTTTAGCTTTTATCTGTAAATTTATCTGCATTGTATTTGGAATCATTCCTAAGTCCCATCTGTTACAAGTTCTTTTGTTAATAAAATGGTTTTCATTCATCAAACTGCCTTATATTCTTTGATTATTTTTTCAAAATTATACTTTACTTTCCAGTATTGCTCATCTCTTTCTCTTTTGATTGCTTTCTCTGTTCTACTATCCTACACAGCATTTTTTTAAACTTATTCTGTAAATTCCTCTCTTAGCCTTTTTAATTCTTTACTTGAATACAGGTTTAGTTTTTGTCAATAAAGCATATTTATTGAAGTTAAGTTTATCTATCCATCGAGAATGTTTTCTCCTCTGCTTTCCTGAAGCTCTTGATCATGTGCTCCATCATGTAAGCTGTGTTCTTCTTGACAACATAACAATTATACTTACATTTCTGACTGTACGTTTTCTGTCACATGAACGGGTTCTCCTTCAAAATTGGGACCTAGTCAAATTAATACTGAGCTTCAATAAGCCCTGATCTCTTGTAAGCAGAAATGTCTTAATATATTATTACTACCTAGTCAACTATAGAAATACAAAACTTGAATATCTTCCACAGTGACTCGTAAAATGGATTTTAAAGCTATTTTTAAGTTTGGAAGGACTTGACCAGAGAGATATAAAATAAAGACATAGCACTCCTTTCAATACCTCATAAAATAGTCTTAATATTTAGAGTAACAACTGCACCAGCAAAATATTGATAACAAGAATGTGTAGTTTATATTCTGTTTGAATGGTTTATGTTAACCTAGACTAAAGGTTAATAAAGTACAGGGTCGGATTTGAGAAATGCCTCTAGTCAGATATTAATCACGTTTTACTTGCTTCATACTGACTTAAGGGTAAACTTTTGGTTGCACCACAATTTCCTTTCCACTTTCTTACACTCCCCGCGCCCCCCCCCCACCAAAAAAAAAGAAAGGGAGCGAGCAAATGAAAATAAAGTCAAAAAGTCTCTTTTAAAATGCTTGCACAAGTTTTTTTTTTCTAATATTTTTGTCTGTCAGTAAAAATGAAGACAAATGAAAACAGCTACACATTGGATGATGTAGTATTAAATGTTAATCTTTCATTTTTCAAGACAAAAGTTGAAAGGCATGCGATATTGTAAACAGTCAGAGTACACAATAAAAATGTCTTATAACGGAAGAATTTAAAGTGTATAGCATATTTGGATAGATGTCGATTTTTGATCCTCTCTCAAAATGCATCCTGTGTTAAAACATACGCTACAGAAATAAACATGCCTACATGGCTAAACTCCTTCCTTTCTTGGGTTTTAATTCTATAACCAAGATCCAATGAAAGTTTTACAGAGAAAAAACAAAACATAAAATGTTATTCATTAATATAAAAGTAATACTATAGAAAATTGTAAACAAGAATATAAACATGCATATTTTTCTTAAAATTGTGTTTTTGTGTTTGGATACATTGTTTGAGTACAATTTATGAGCCAAATAGTTCTGAATTTAATTATTTTTAGACATTTCCCTACTATTATCTAAAAAGTCTGAAACAAGTTATGGCCTCTACAAGAAAGAATGAAATGACCACTTTCTTCCCATAATTTCCTCATTCTAATATTTTTGATAAGGCTCATTCTCATGAATATCATCTCAGTTTCTCTTTCATATTCCTAACAATCACTCATAATGAGTAATGTTTTAATGTGACTATCATTTATCTGAATATCTTTGTGAGTTGATTCTATGTTCAGATCTTCTCTCGATTTATTTAAACATAGCTGTTTGTTGTTTGTTTTTGTAAATGTTTTGCATAACTTGAGTAATTGCTTTTCAGTGTATGTCTAAAATTCTCGGAATGCATGTCACTGTGAATAAACATGTAAGTACTTGTATATAGAAAATTCCTGAAGACCTCAATAAGAAGGCAAACATACCGAAAAATCACAGACTTATGTATTTCAGTAAATTAACCTTCAAAATGCTATAATAAATTTTTAGAGTGTGACTGGGTGTTAAATATGATTGCATATTTTACAGGAAAGATAGCTTTTCCTTAAATCATTAATTTTATATTATATAAATTAAAAAATAAATCACCATGAGATTGATTTTGGTTTAATCAAATCAGTTAATTGAACTAAAAATGTACAGATAGTTGAGTTTAAGTCATATAATACTATAATTAAAATGATCAGTCTAACGAAAAAAATACATACTCTTGAAGTCATTTATACATATTTTAATCTCAGCTTTAGTACTGTCTTTTAACTGAGATTTTATTAGCCATGATTTTTATCATTAGAAATGATATAATTTAATTTTGGATATTCATAGCAGTGAACCTATTTTACTTGGTCTTTCAATAATCTTTCAGATTTTTCATTCATGTAGATGCATCACAATGGTTAATTCTTTAAAATATATACCGAACTATTTTCAACAGTGTCATGACATATACATTATATTCTTGGTGGTTATCTATAAGTGACTTACATTCAAATCATGGTCTTGAATATTTTATTCACATTAATATAGGTATGCATATAATCTATATACCTATAGTTTTTTGTTTTTTTTTTTTGGAGGAGGAACACCCCTTGATGCTCAGGTTTCAAACCTGGCTAGACGCTCAGATCACTCCTGGCTTGGGGACCATATGGAACTCTGGGGGATCAAACCGTGGTACATCCTTGGTTAGCACGTGCAAGGCAATGCACTACCTTTGTGCTATCACTCTGGCCCATATGTCATTACCGTTTTGAGTATGAATTTTTATGTCACTTACATTAATATAACCACCCCAGCCTTTTTGATGTTATTGTTTTCTTGAAGTATTGCACTCCAAGCTTTGATTTTGAGTCTGTGTTGGCTTTTAATATTTAAATGTGCTTTTATTTTCTTGCAAACAGAGTTGATTCAATTTCTGATGTACTTGCCACTGTTTTTCATAATTAGTCCATTAGTATTAAAAGAAATAATAGCCATGGGATTTTTTTGCTATTTTTTTTAGAAGTTTGGTGTGTTATTTGGGTTTGTCTTGCCTTAAAGTAGACATTCAGTGCTTCTTTTAATGTGGATCAATCAAGTTTTTGAGCTATTGCTTATTTATGAAAGTGTATCATTTCTTTAAATGAATTAAAGTTTGGCCATAAAATATTGACAGTGAGGTATTCATTTCTTTGAGGTGTTTTTAAGTTTTATTTACTAAATCCCACCACTATTTATACTGTTTGTTTTTATACCACTACATATACCGTTCAGATCAGCTGTGACTCATAAGGATGTTTCATTGTATTTAATTTCCCTAACTTACCATGCTGCTTTCAGCACTCTATCTCTTCCTGCGGTTTTCTTCATTGTGATAAGGATGTACCTTGGGTTGATTTTTGGGGGGTCTCCTTTAGCATTTTGGACATCTATGATATAATTTTATGCACTCTTCAGGTCTGGAAACTTATTAATTATATCATTGATTGCTGTCTTTTCCTTGAATTTTTTTCCTGCCTCTATAGGATCAAAATGATTCTTGAGTTGTTCTTATTGAATTTATCTGAAAGGACTTTCGTTGTCTGTTCACTTATATTTAGTTTTTTCTATGTTTTGCTAATTTTTGTTTTTGTTGTTATTCGTTTTATTGGGGGCCACACCCAGTGATACTTAGGGGTTACTCCTGGCTATGAACTCAGAAAATAGTTCCTGGCTTGACGGCTCATATGGGATGTCAGAGGATCGAACTATGGTCCATCCTTGGCTAACGTGGGCAAGGCAGACACCTTATAATGACACTATTGCCCAGCCTTTATTTTTAAGTTTTTTTTCCACCTTCTGTTCATTTATATTAAGGCACTTTTCCATCTTCATCTGTTAAATGGAGGTGTTATGCAATCCATTTTCTAGCTGATTCTGTCCTAATTCTGTCCTCCACAACTGTTCCACTTCTGGTGAGGTTATCCTGTTAGAGGTTCATTTTTCATACCAAGGTTTTCAGTCCTGTTATTACTATTTAAAGTTTTTTCACTTCTACTCTCAAATCCTCTTGGCTGTTTGTTTTGTTCATTTCATGGTTTCTTTGAGTTCTTTGAACATCCTCTGCTTTTCCTCTCTAAAGTTCTTGTCAGAGAGGCTATATAGGTTGCTGGTGGTTGAATATTCTGAACTATCAATTTCATTCACTTAACATGGTGGTCTTTTTACCCATCGTGACCTTGTACATTATGACCTTCCCCATTGTGACACATTGCAGTGTGGTGGTGTTTTCTGTGTATTGTGCTGGGGTTCATAGACTAAAAGAGACAGAGCAGAGGCTCTGACAGGGCAGTGGCCTTGGGGCACTGATGGCAGAAATGAGACTGAGACCTCAGGGTAGGTGAGGTGGCTGTATAGGTGTGGTAGCCTAGGGGCACGTTCTCACCAGTTTAGCTTGTCCTCCTAAGAGCTGAGAAACAGTGAGTTTGGGGTGGAGGCTTTGGTGTCCTAGATAGCTCTGAAGAGAGATGACCTCTGGACACTGAAGGTCACATTCTGCATACTCTTGCCACCAGCACTAGCTATAGAGGTAGAGTTGTTGTGCAGGACTTCTTTGAGAAAGAAGTGGCAGTGCTCTGAGCATAACCGAGACATCAAAACACTAAAGAGCTATTTGTAATTGTTAATATATACCATTTTCCCCTATAACATGTGATTTAAAAGGAAATATGTAAAGTTTTATTATCAAAAAATCCACAGCTCAGATTTTGCATAGTGTGTCAACATTATAATAACTCTACTTTTCAAAGTAAAGTTGTAAACAAATTTTTTTTCAGATTGGCATTTGTACTTACAGGTTCAATATTAATTATGAAAAGAAGGATTTATTTAGGGATAACATGGACAGGTCAGATGTAGGGTAGGTAGGAGATAAAGTAGAATTGTGACTATAGGTCACAAAAAAGAGTCTTGATTTTCTTTTTTAAAAATTTTTTCTTGATGACTGAGGTGATGTCATTTGTTATGATAACTGAGAAGGTAGCAAGCAAAGAAAGCAAGGAGTCACAGATCAACTAATGTTATTCATTAGCTCCACTATTTCTTCCTTAAATAAGACTCATTCATATTTTGTATTTATCAACCTTTTAGCACTTTTGAACTTCTAATTATTGAGTAATTATTATTATACTTCTAAAATATTAAAGAATTATTGAAGTTTAAGTGAATTCCCCACCTCCAAAAAATGAAAGAAAAGAAACTATATATGTGAGAGAAAGTGATGAGTGAAATAGTTACCAAATGGCTATAAATGACTCTTCAGATGTTTAATAGATGTTGTCTGCTAATACAACTCAATACGTAATGACACATAGATATAGAAAAATACAGACAATATTCACTTTTAGAAATAAGAAAATATAAACCAGTTTGTAGTCACCTATAGCAAGTCAGAAATTAAAATGGGGAAAATTAATCATTGTCATTTAGGTAAGACATTTATAAAACATTTACAGTTTTGATTTACTTGGCTAGAACATGAAACTCATGAAACTCAACCACTTTCAACCACATACTAGTGCTATCTTCAGTCATTTCATTCTGTCTTGCCCAATTTCCCCCCTTTCTATATTCACATATTTTTTGTTGTTTTGTTTTTAGGCCTAACATGGTAATGCTCAGGGGTTACTCCTGGCTATATGCTCAGAAATCTCTTCTGATCCAGGGAACTATGGGGGATGTCAGAAATCAAACCCAGGTCTGTCCTGGGTCAGTCACTCTCAAGGCAAACACCTTACTTTTGTGCTATTGTTTCGGCCCTATATTTGCATATTTTGACAAAGTACATAAGGTTCGAGATCATTTGATACTTACTATCCCTCTGTGTTTTTTTTTCTATATACAGATAAGTGAGATCACACAGTATTTGTCTTGTTCCTTATGACTTCACTTCTAAGATGTCACTCTCCAGTTCTAATCACATTGCAATGAACTGCAATACATTATCTATTTTTGTTTATTTTTATTTTGGGACTATACAGAGTGGTTATCATAAGTTACTCCTGATTCTGGGCTCAGGAATATCTCCCAAAGTTGCTCAAGATACCAGATGCAGTTGGAATCAAACTGTATTGGAAGTGTACAAACAAGTGTCTTGCCTATGTATCATTTCAATAGTTCAGAATTGTATTATTCTCACTACAATACAATCCAGTATATAGTTTATTGTGGTACTTTGAGGAATATTACCAGAGTTTTCATGGAAATTCTATTAAATCAATAGCCTTTGTTTGGATCATAATTTTTGATATATAGTTCTTCTATCCATGAACATGGATATATTTTGACACTTATAGTTTTCAATTTATATATCTTTTACATAGTGTATAATTTGTTTTTAG
>PVKC010034306.1:0-13757 GCA_004027635.1 Crocidura indochinensis
AAAAAAAAAAAAAGAGTTAATTGATGGTGTGGAATATTATGGAACAGTAACATGACAGTAGAGTAGGCACAAGGTTAGAATCCTCTTTGCATGTATATAATCATAAAAATTGTATTTTTATGAAAAAAGTACTTTGCCTTCAATGTTTAAAGAATTACATAAATTTTATGGCTTTAGATTGCTTTTTGTGCTGCTAAGAAATATTATGTATTACAATCTGGGGACTTGAGGCACAAAGTAATTGTACAAGGGTTCATGGGTTCTGTTTTATTTTTCTTAATGTTCTTTGACTGAAAGTTCAAAGTTAAGCTATCAGCAATGGGACTACTGAGAATTCTGTTTAGGGGTGATTGTCCTTCCACTGTAACTTTACCTTGTCCACTTTATCTGTATCTTTGTTCTCATAATTAAAAATGAAAAAATAAAAGAAATAGTGAAAAAATGTATTTCTTTGAATTTAAACTATAAGCTCAATTTTAGGGAAAGGCTAAGAATAGTAGTTTTACGCACTCTAGCAAGTTTTTATTTGTTGCTTTTCTGTCATTTATATCCTGTTTGAATTGCAAGTCTACTCATTAGAATGGCTGAACTTCAATAGAAATTGTGAGTGCCACTAATAAGACAGTGAGAAAATAAATATGCTAATATGTTTATCTATTGTCTATTTTAATCCATATATTGAGTCACATATAAAAATGACAATGTGAAAGCATGGGCAAAAAACACAGTTTTATTGTTTGCATCTCCTATGTAAAATTATTGGCTTTATTTATGTTCGTATGATATAATAACTAAATAAAAATTAAGAATTTTTCCCAGTCGAGACCAGAGAGGTGACATAAGTGGTAAGACAACTGTCTTGCATGTGCTAACCTTGGAGGGACCACGGTTCGATCCCCCAACATCCCATTTGGTCCCCAAGCCAGTAGCGATTTTTGAGCGCATAGCTGAAATAACCCCTGAGGATCAATGGGTCTGGCCCAAAAAACAAACAAATAAACAAAAATTTTCCCCAGAAACACATTTTTATTTTATTTTACTTAACCAGATGTTCTAAATTAAAACACATAAATATTTACATAGGGATATCTTACTAAAAAAATTTATAATATTGCTTCATAATAAATAAGACTTAATGAAGGAAAAAATATATTCTTAAGACTCATGTTTTATAAAAATTGATATCAGTGGTGTATTTTGATATAAATTATTTAAAGTAAATTAAACTCAATGTGAACTACAACTAGGTAAAGTAAATATATACGATGTATCACTTTAAACTAATATATAAATATTTTGGTATGTAATAAAATATGCATATATTTTCTTTGGAAATAGATCATTTATATGCTTAAATTAAAGTTTTTATTTTAATACAGCATAGTATATCATGTTTTAGTTATATCTCTACTATGAAAAATTACATAGGATTATACTGAAAAAAATGTCTAGCTGGAGAGCATAAAAAGAAAAGCCTTTAATTTAATCTTTCAATTATGTGTGTCACACTAAAAATGTTTTAACGTTCCCTGGTTCAACAACATATTTCTAGAATGAGAATAAGAATTCGTAAGAAGAAAATGAAGTGGAAGAAGAAGAGGAATTAGAAGATACATTAATTAAAAGATACATTTTGTATCACAAAACTTGAAACAGAGAAATCCTGTAACCTGTTTGAGTGTGTCCCAGTTAGAGAAACAACAGGAGTTAATAAGACAGGAAAGAGATCGGTAACGTTTGTCAACTTACTATACCACATGCTATTGTCTAGAATTTGATGGCATATACTGTCATTTGCTCACTGAAATCACCTTTGAGACACCCTTCTTGCTCATACAAAAAAGGTCTTTTTCGACACATGCTTTGAATTTGTGACATTCGGAACTATCTCTGCTTTTGATTGTGACTGAATATAATTTATTTCCAAGTAAGTCATATTTGCTATTTTAGCTGAAGAAGAAAGATATCCGAAATAAAGATTAAATTTTTATTTCAAATAAATAATGACAATTTATTTATGGAATGCTTTCATGCTTATACTAAAATTTTCTCATTTATTTTAACATCATCTAGATTTATAGCTTGAAATTCTTATATTTAGATATACTTATTTTTCCATTTTTATTTTTATACTAAAAATGGAATGTCTTAGACATTAGCTTTGTTATCATAATTAAAGAGAAACACAATTGAACAAAATAGAATGAAAAGTTTTGATTAAAAAATAATGAACTCGCTATTTTTCGTCACACTTGGCAGTGCTCAGAATTTACTTCATGATGTCTTATGGAACACTAGTGGTGAGTTTCAAGAGACTGAATACAGTGCTGAATATTGAACCTGGACTAGTCAAATGCAAGGCAGAATGCTGATCACTGTACTATCTCTATAGAGCAAGAACTCTGTTTATGTTAAAGGAATTTTCAGGAGTTAATGTATCACAAGCCTGAAATGTAGCCATTGGGTTTTTCTCTTCTCCATAGTAAATATATAAAAAATGATATATTCAATGATAATGGAAAGTGCTTACATCTAAAATAATGTTAAAATTGAAAATGTCAGGAATAGTTATCTATATAAAAATTTTGGGTGAAAATACATTTCTTCTTTTTTTTTTTTTGGTTTTTGGGCCACACCCAGTAACGCTCAGGGGTTACTCCTGGCTATGCGCTCAGAAGACGCTCCTGACAGGCACAGGGGACCATATGGGAACCTGGGGATCGAACAGTGGTCCGTCCTAGGCAAGGCAGCAGGCACCTTACCTCCTGTGCCACCTCCCGGCTCCCGAAAATACATTTCTTATTGATAAATGTTTTCTCACACTACAGAGAGAATATTTTAAGAGATTTAGAGAAATTGGATATTAGAGAAAAGTTGAACAAGAGGAAAGTTGATATTTTATGTACTGGTTCTGGAATATGTTCTATGAAAATACTCATGGTTTTATTCCTCTCAGTATATTTTCTAGGATTATATAAGATTTTATACATATGATCTAGTATTAAATATTCTTTGCACTAGGATTTTATTAATTTTGAACTAAGACCAATTTAAAAAATTGCAATAAAATGTCCTTCACTTTCTTGCTACTTCCTGACAATCTTTTTTTATATGGCAACTATAGTAATAAATGAAAAATTTATAGAATTTTCTCTTTGGTAAACTATTTAAAAAACTTTAAAAGACCTATCCTTAGCTCTTAGAATGAAATACATAAACAAATATGTCTTGAATCAACAGGATCTACTTTAATTCATCTATTATTTACATATTGTTGCCTTATTAATGAATAACTTGGAAAGATCACTGTCTGTAGACTGATTGCCAGCAATCTTTGCGATCAGGGTTGTAACAAGGGAGGACAAAAAATAAAATCATACAAAAAAATTATACAAATATGATATTAGTGCAATGATTCATAATGTTGTAGCCACACTGAAAATATATCTTGTGTATTGAATTCATTTTTTTATATTTTAATCTACAGTTCTCTTTAAAACACTTAATAAATGTTGTTTTAATTATATTGAATTACCAATTAATTTAACATTCTTAATTATAGAGAATTTTCTAACCCAATTTAAAAATCTCGAAAGCTCTTTTCCAAATATTGTGGCAATTAGAAATATTAATATATACTCTTCCCTAAAATCAATCTTATGTCTGTGTATGTAAGTGGTTCACAAAATTCAATAGATATCAAGCATAAATGAATTAATTTTCAAGATTCAAATTATTATGAATTATTACAATGGGTAGGCCTCATGAGGAAAAATCCTTAACATCATATAGGGTTAGCTGAGCCCCTCCAGAAGAGATCCTTGAGCACATAACTAAACTAAATCCTGTGAAGTATCAAGTTGTTTCTAAAATTCCTGCTACTCAAGTTACCAAGGCTAGCGAAATCTCTAGAATTTCAAACTCTATTTTCTATGATAATGCCTGAAGATTTGCATTTTTATAAGTTTCTGCGTAGGGCATTAAGCTATGATAAGCATTTTTGTCCAAAAATGTAAAAGTACAAAAAAAAAACTAAATCATTAAATGATACATTTTCCCTTTCTATAGCATCCCTCATTAATCAAACCACATTTCTTTCATAATATTTAGATATGTAAACTAAGTTAAAAAAAACAGATTTCAATGTATCTCTGTAATTTTCTATGATATAATTTTGTACTTTCTACTTTTGTGCACCAATGTTTTTAACATACATAAATAAATGTCGATGTCTTCAACATTTTCATTATTTACTTTGCTTTCATAACTATACCTAGCATTGCTTCATGCACTCTCCTTACACAGTGATTAATCATCACACTTAAAAGGCATTGGGGACAGTATTAGGGTGAAGGATCATATTTTCACCATTTTAAAACTTTACACTCATCTATCTAATTATAAACCTAAATGGTCTTCCATTTTGTACATTCTTAGTTTATGAAGTGATTTTATAATCCTGTAATGATAGATTTCATGCATAATTCATTCAACACCACATAATCTACCAAATATTCTTTTATTTTGGTTTTTGGGCCACACCTGGTGATGCTCAGGGGTTACTCCTGCCTATTCACTCAGAAGTTGCTCCTGGCAGGCACGGGGGACAATATGGGGAACCAGGGGATCGAACCGCCATCCGTCCTAGGTTAGTGCAGGCAAGGCAGGCACCTTACCTCCAGCACCACCGCCCGGCCCCCTACCAAATGTTCTTTACTGTTCACTATTGGACCTGTGCCTTGTTTATCCTTCCTCTCTTCCATTTCCTCACCTTTGCTAAGTTTCTATAAAACTATTTTCAGTCTTGGTATCCTTTGAGTATTTCCTATATTTCTATTTTCATATCCCAAAAATGAGATAGATCATTATTTGTCTCTCCCTTTCCTTCTTCACTGAGCATGGTGCTCACTATACTTAACTACATAGAAGTAAATTATTTATTTTCTGAAAGCTAAATACCATTCCATTATATATGTTTTCTGTAGTTATATTATCAATCACCTGTTCTTAGAAACTGTGAAACACAGACCAGTTTTGACTAATAAAATGTATAAGATTCATTAGGTAAGGGGTTCAGTCAAAAATTCAGATTTTTTTTCAGTTTAAATCAAGTTTCTTCATTTTGAATTCAACAAAAGCTTCTAGATAACCTTTTTGCAATTTAGAATTTTCTACTTGTACAGTGTTTTCCTGAATGCATGGTTAGTTTCACTATTTTTCCAAGTGAAAAAATCAAACAAGCATTCTATCAGAATTGTTTGCCAGAAATCTACACCTTTGGGCCAGAGTGACAGCACAATGATAGGTTTTTTACCGTGTGAGTTGCTGACCCTAAACGATTTCAGGTTCGATCCCCGCATCACATATGGTTCCCAAGTCTGCGATTTCTGGGGGCAGAGCCAGGAATAACTCCTGAGTGTACTTGGGTTTCACTCAAAAACAACAATGAAAAAAAATCCACACATCTCAAGATTAAGTACTTTTTTTATTTATTACTTTAACATATTTAACATTTGTGAATATATAAGGAAAATAAATAATAGTTTTGTTACATAAACTTTGCTAATATTCTCAGAGCTCTTATTTGCATATTTCAAACAATAGCCTGATATTTACATTAAATGTTTTATCATTCCATTGAAAAGATTGAAACTATTTTATGGGTAAATATGTTATTAAACAAATGATTATTAAATATTATAATTAAATGATTATATCACAGTACCTTACTTATGTGCTGCTTTTAAAGTCATTTTCTTTTAATACTAAGCTTTCTAGAGTACTATAGTAACTGTGAATTCATAGGCTTATTAAGAACTTGGATAGGCATTGAGGGGCCTGGGAGATAGCATGGAGGTAAGGCATTTGCCTTTCATGCAAAAGGTCAATGGTTCGAATCCCGGTGCCCCATATGGTCCCCCGTGCCTGCCAGGAGCAATTTCTGAGCATGGAGCCAGGAGTAACCCCTGAGCACTGCCGGGTGTGACCCAAAAACCAAAAAAAATAAAAAAAGAACTTGGATAGGCATTGAATTTGAGTCACACCTGGCTGTGCTCAGGCTTATTTCTAGCTCTGTACTCAGAGATCACTCATGATTACGTGAGCGCCAAGTCTGGAGTGTGCAAGGCAAATGCTAAAACATTGTACTATTTTTATAACACTATAGTTCAGTTTTAAATAGGGTAAAATAGCAATAAATTGAAACAGAATAACAGATTGTTTTAGGAGGGAGATGTTTAAATTATTATTTTATAAATTCAATCATTTCTACTCTTAAATATAAAGGAATATGATGTAATCTAAAGTTTGTGTACACATTCATGTGGCTCTTGAGTAGGGACGATAGGAGTGAACTGTAGAAACAAGTTAATCCACACCAATCAATTGCTAAAAACTGAAACTGGGCTTTTATTCATCAGATAGTTATCCTCAGTAATTTTTAGTCGTATCATAAAGAAATCTGGTTTCCAAGATAGAGCAGAGGGGATGTAATTTTTTCTGGATTAAAAAAATAGGCAAAGCAAAAGCTATAACAATAAAGTACACTTTACCGTACTACTAGTATGAGTTCATGCTACATGTAAAATAAAAATAAAGTATAGCCCAAAGCATTCCTACATCTCAAACTTAATTTGACAATTATATAAAATCAATATTCCTATGTGCTCTTCTTGTACCTGTACCCATCTTCAGCACAAGAAAAATCGTCTTTTTTCATTACCTAATTGCATAGCTATTTTGAAGATTCATCAGCAGTATTAAGGGTTGAAAAAAGAGAATGAAAAAAGAAAAAATAAAAAAGGAAGGAAAGAAGGACAAGAAGAAAGGCAGTAATATAAAAATCAAAATTCTCTTTGGTTATCTTTTTTTTTTTTTCCCGTAATACTGACTGCTTTGCCCTGGCAAGCAAATTCTTTTCCCTTTTTCCATCTGATTCAATTCATGCATGATCACTTTAACAGGCACTTAATAGCTTTTAATCTTCTGGTTAGGAGACTCTCTATTTTCATGAGTAAATCAAGCCTTTCTTCAAGTCTTCTGATTCTCCGACTTGTGAACCTTCTGATAAATTTTAAAGCTGACAAGAAACTACATTTTTACTTTCACTGTCTTTTAAAAATTTATGGAGCACTCATAAATTTGCATGTCATCTTTACATAGGGCCCATGCTTTTCTTCTTTGAATGGTTCCAGTTTTTCTTTTTCTTTTTTTTTTTTGGTTTTTGGTTTTTGGTTTTTGGGCCACACCCAGTGACGCTCAGGGGTTACTCCTGGCTATGAGCTCAGAAGTCGCCCCTGGCCTGGGAGACCATATGGGAACCGGGGGATTGAACCGTGGTCCATCCAAGGCTAGCGCGGTAAGGCAGGCACCTTACCTGCAGCGCCACCGCCAGGCCCCTTGAATGGTTCCATTTTTACTATATGTACTGCCAAACTGAGCACTGAATTTCTTACTCTTGACTATTTGAAATTTTGATAATTCATTATTGCTAATCAATTACCACTAAAAATGTTCATCTCATTATCATCATTTTTATTCACAGATGGATTATGTAGCACTCATGGAATATAAATTCATCGTACTAACTTACTACTTACTTTTAATGAGCTTGCTAAACTTAAACTGCAATGTTTCATTGTTTCACACAAATCATTATTATTATATCAACAACATCACATATATAACAAAACCTCAAAAATCATTTGTAGATATACTACTTTTAAGTTATTTACATTAAATGATATCTATGGGAGGCTATACAGGAAAATTCTTTAACATTTTATAATAGTTATTTTTTTTATAAATTTTAATGACATGTAATAAAGAATATCCAAGTTCATTGATCATATTTAAGATTCAAGTAGCATTATTTTCAAAGGAAACATGTAATTCTCTTCTATACTAAGATAAAATAAATATAAAAGCTAAAATGCAACTTCTGGAAACTTATCATGGTAATTATATGCAAATAGAATGTACGGTATAAATTCAGAAAATTTCAGTTGACGGTGTTTAGAGAAAAGTACAAGTTAACAAAATAAATAAAAAAGAGTGGATTGCATAAAATATGCTTAATGCTACAGAGAACTGTCTGTGTTTAATCCTCAGAGCTGTATTTCATAAAACCTGGTAATTTAATTTCAGAAATTCTTAGGACTTAAATTTATTTTAAAATGTTTCCCACAAATTTCATAACTGTTGTAAGCATGGACTTGGATTCTTATTTGTTCATACACTAGTGTACACGTATATTATTATCTAATATCTATGTAGATGTGGTTTGTAAATAGAAGATGTCCTGGAATTCATATGGTGGACTCATTTAAACTTCCAACATTAAGGACTTATTTATATAGCATTTCCAGGTATAAGTTACAGCAGGCAAATATAAAACTTTTGTTTACCAAAGCTAACAAAAAGGAAATACGGCACAAAAAATAAGTGATACTAATTCTATCAAAATTCACTTTTAATTTACCAAAAAGCAGTGTTTCAAATCTGATTCAGAAACTGTAATATTCTACTAATGGAAATATAGAGACAATAATCACATTAACAGTTATAAAAATTATCTTATCTAAATGATGATAATGCGACTGCTAGTGATTTTTTTAATTTCAATTTATTTTAATCCACAGATTTAATAAGTAAATGTGAGGCTTTCAATTCTGTTGCAAGATATTTCAAATCAAAATGTGGAGATTACTCTTTCCTTCTTTTCTCCCTTTCTTCCTTCCACCCTCCCTCCTTCCTCATTTGTTCCTTCCTCCTTCCCTACATGTATCCTTCCTTCATTCCACCCTTTATTGCTTCCTTCTCTTCGTTTTTCTTCCTTCTTTCCTTCTTTCATTCCTTCTTTCCTTCCTTTATTTATCTATTTAATTTCTTCCTTCATCTATTGCATTTCTTCCTTTTTTCTTTCCTCTTTTTTCTTTCTTTTTCTTTCTTCTTCCTTCCCTCCTTCCTTTCTTCTTTTGTTTTCTTTCTTCTTTCTTCCTTCCTTGCTTTGTTTCTTCCTTCTTTCCTTCTTTCTTCTTTCTTTTTTCTTTCTTCTATCATTCTTTATATCTTTCTTTCCATTTTCCTTCCTTTTCTTTATTTCTCTCTTCTTTCTTTTTTCTTTCTTATTTCCTTCCTCCCTTCTTTCTTTTTTTCTTTCTATCTTTTTCTTTCTCTCATTCTTTTATTTCATCAATTTTAGAGTTATAGGGAATTTGAAAATCTTACTTCTCTGCTTTCTGTGGGCTGTAAGAGTAAATTTTCACCACATATCAAGGGTAGGGTTAGTTAGTTTAAAGAAAATCTTAAAGTCTTCCTCTGAAAATGTATTCATTTCTTTTATTAGCAACATGAGGTGACTTTCAAATATCCTCAACTTAAAACTCACCTTGAATACTCCTATTGCACTATAATTCACATATGTTTTTATAATTTTCAAAAAATTAGTTACATTTTATGAAATGTGATTACTAAAATATTAAATAAAACATACTTTCAAGTATTTATTTACTTTTCTTTAAATTATCTATAATTTATAGATATATCTATATCTGTGGCTCTTCAAGAACAAGCAAGTCCTGTACTTGGATTGTAATTATATATATATATATATATGTATATATATTCTAAGTGATGTTTATACTGATGGATGTAACAGAACTTAATAAATGTCAATAATATTTTTCCAGAGGTAGAGAATGTTCACTTTTTTTTTTCAAGACCAGTTTTGTCCTAATTTTGAAAGAATTCACATTGATTCTGGTCAAGATTGTTATATAACATTTTCATGGCCTATAACACATCACATATAGTAACATCTCATCATCATGAGAACTCAACATCACAAAAGATTTAAAATATTGACATGGCATAGTCACAATAATTTTAAGTTAGATAGTCATCTGGTAAGATAAATAGTTGTATTAGAGAAAGATTAGTTTTAAAATTATAACTCTCTTATAACTGTAAGGTTAACAATGTTCTCATCTCCCCCTTTAATTTTATTTGGCATTCACTTCTACTACATGATTTATTGACCTTCTATTTGTCCTGAAACAGAGTTGACTCCATTGTGGTAAAAAAATAAAAACAACAAATACTTGCTACAAAATAGACCTGGTCATTTTAATCTGTCAAAGGACAGTTTTATTATCTGCTATTTCATCTTGTGGTGAGTGCCACCACAGCTTATTTTGTCTTCAAAGTAACTTGGCCTGTCCATAGAGATGTCAGCTCTGGGGCTGGAGAGAAAGCATGGAGATAAGGCAAAAGCACACGTAAGGATGGTAATTAGAATCCTGGCATCCCATATGGTTCTCTGAGCCTGCCAGGAGCAATTTCTGAGCTTAGAGCCAGGAGTAACCCATGAGCGCTGCCTGGTGTGACCCAAAAATGACCAAAAAATAAGAAAAAGAGACGTCAGCTCTAATATTCTAGCACTCTCCATTTTCTTTGATCTGTTTTCATGTGTCTTAATCTCTCATTTCTAAATTAATTAAGCCAATCAAGATTGTTTACCCAAGAAATAATTATCTCTAGTGATTAAGAATGCCTTTCTATTAAGAACATAACAATTTTTGCTATATGAGAAAATGCTCTTTACATAATCATAAAATATTCCAATAATGTTTTTCAGTCTTTGTATACTTATATACTCACATTATATTATTGGAAAAGGGTATAATGCTTTACAGTTTGGAAAGCTCTTTCTAACCACTTTAACAGAAAAAAATCCTCCTGCAACAACACTTTCAGGTTGGTGAGAATTTGCTGTTTCTCTTGATTTTAGACTTTTAAACAGACTCAGTGAAATTAATTATATAGGGTCACATAGTAAAATGCAGAGTGGAGATTTTGCTGTGACTTTACATCCTCTTTTTATTTTCTTTCTACATCAACGAAAAATCAAATTAAATTGCTTCAAACATTTTCTGGGATCTGAGTCAATATCAAAGAAATGTCTTTCTTTGTTTAAACTCAAGACAATTTTCAACACTAATCCAGCTAATGAAAAATTAAGATGATTGAACAGTTTTTAATCCTATTGCAATCCACTGAAGGCACACTGCTCTCTAGACATTGCCCTGTTTATGTTCTGCCATTTCATCTGCAGGCATGTTACCTTCCATTGTCTTAGAGTTAGTAGCCTATGTATGACAAATTTCTGTGGAATATAAACCTTCATAATGTCGTTTTATGGGATAGCTTCCTTGGGAGATAGTTATGTGCAATTTGTTATTAGAATTATAGCCTTGCCTCTAAGAGTTGAATGTGATTTTTAAGTGTTTTGGGAGCATCCCTATTTCAGAACCAGTTTTATTGTGTTTTAAAATAGATTTTGCAGTCCACTCATATAATATATGAACTACATACCCTACAATAAAGTACAATGAATATTCAATGTAATATTTAATTTTTAAAGTTAATTATTGTATTCACTCCTTTTTATAACTATTATCAAACTATATATATCAATGTTGGGGACAACTGAAAGGTCACATTATAAACTTTATACTACAGAGTTGAGTATATATATATATATATATATATATTTAAAAAATGAGATGCATTAGATCTTTGTATAATATGCTTAATTATACATTTATTATTGCTGGCACTTTAAAGAAATTAAACTGAAACTTGCAGAGTACACTAATATTATCAAGGTAGAAAGAAAATATAATTGAAAATTAAATTTTAGATAATGTATGTTTCTGCAAAGGGTTTATAGACATTGTTTGCCTCAGAGGTATTTAGTAAACTAAATTCAGTGATCTTTTAAAAAAACATTTATTGGGGGATAACCTATACATCAAAGTATGGGGATAAGAAGAAAAACTATCCAGCTACAACTTTTTAAAATAATGCTCGATTTTATCCAGTCTTTGTTTGAGGAATGAGATATATGAAGATATTATAGGAGCACCGAAGAAGTACAAGAATTTACTTTTATTGTTTGGTTTGGTTTGGTTTCGTTTGGGCACAATATCATGGGTGCTCAGGGATCATTCATAGAAGTGCTCTGAAATCCATATAAGGAAACAGGATTGAATTTATATTGGTCATGTGCAAGTCAAGCTCTCTACTTTTTGTTCTGTTTCTTGATGCATGAGAGTTTTTTCCTTTTAGTTTGAAGTATTTAAGTCAGAGTTGGGAGTAGAGAGATGGAGAAGAGACAGACAGCTAAGGTATCATGTGATAATAGCTATATAAAACCAAGATAATGAATCCAGCATACTGAAAATATAATTAGATATCAATACTCTACCACATATGTAAATTCACTCTTTTGTCTTTAAGTATATTAGTTTATCTTTCAAATAAAAGTATCATAAATAGGATTGGATACTAATACCATAAATAAGCCAATCACCTAGCAAATGACTAACTCTGCTTCAATCCTTAGACTCATACATGGATCTAAGAGTACTGTCACGAGTAACTCCAGGCAGAGTCAAGAACAGGCATTGAGGCCCTAATATTTAGATTTTTGCAAGCTTTGAATAGATACATTAATAGTATACAGATCACCAACATTTTTAATAAAACAATAATATTAATATGTAATCTAACATTAGCAGGTAAAATGGACTAAATTGTCTTTCACTTCTTATTACTGAATTTTTAAGCCCAAATAAATTATTGCACATAATAATAATAATCTTTAGCTACAATTCACTTTGATTATAGCTTATTTTGCTAAGTTATCACTTTCCTGTAAATAATGAGTTTTCAGAATTGGCATCCACTGTTGCATTTTCTTTTCCTTATTTCATTCATCTCAGTGAGTGTGATATATATATATATATATATACAAATATATATATATGAACCATACCATATTGAGCATGACACTTATTAAATATTTAATTATTTTCTTAGAAAATTAGCATAAAATGCAAGAAAAGGATATATTTCTGTACTAACCTTAAAAGAGTCATCAATTAATGAGTTAATGTATAATAAAACATAATAAGATTTAAAACTGACATGTTTAGTTGAGATCAAGTGTACTTCTGTTTAATTTGAGTCAAACTTTGAAAAGATATAGAAAGACATAATGAAAACTGTTCAGAGAATTCTGGTATTAGGAATTCAATTAGGAACCTACCTAAATCTTCCTATCAACATGGTTACCACTATCTTCATTTGATTTCGACTGGTTTCTTTTTCTCTGGTGTGTTCTGATACTCAAGAACTGTGTCATGTGTAGTGTTAATGTTAACTCATTCCGATATGTTACATTTAAATATGTATATATTTTATTAATGTGTGTCTTTTAGTTGCTTACTTATCTTTTCTATGCACTATCTAGATTCTTCTAATTTTGTAGCATTCTCTTTACTTTAGTGTGGTATTTATATAAGAGAGTTGTCTGAAAATCTAATGGCAATTGGTAATGCTCAATCTTACACTTAACTCACTGCAGCTTCCTGTAAAACCTGCAATCATGTCATAATAATATGCCATCACTACTATGACATTGTACCTGGTATGAGAATATCATGATTTCTATGCTATTTTGTTTAATGTGCCCTTTTTACTGAATCATATATAGTAATAATATGTTATATTAATAGTAGTAGTAATGTTTAATTTATCTTATACAATGACAACGATAAATACAAATAAACAGTCAAATGGGAACAAATTTGCTGAACTGGTTATCAGTTTAATTTTTAAAATGTAGTAAAGATTTCCTTAGATAAATATAATCTGTACTATGTGGCCGGAGCAGTGGCACAGTTGTAAAAAAA
>PVKC010034307.1:0-13742 GCA_004027635.1 Crocidura indochinensis
AGAGTTGTTTTGTAGTGAACTATTTTAGACCTATTGTTAGCAAACATGTTCATTTTAATTGTATTACTTGTTTATAAGTATTTACAGATTTATTTGTATTGTCAGGGCAAGAAGCAACCTCCTTATTCCTTGGCCTAGGAATAACATGTTCACTTATATGCATTTACTAAAGTTAGCAATTTAAAAAGCTAAAACTCTGAAGCAGCAAGAAATTTATAAAGTAGTGGGGATGTTGCATTGGTGAAGGGAGTATTCTGTTTATGACTGAAATCCAACTACAGACATGCTTGCAATGATAGTGCTTAAATAAAGATTAAAAAATAAATATATGTACATACAAAAAAGAAATTATGAGGTATATGTATTAAATATATATTTAATAATTACAAAATGAGGTCAGAGAAAGGAAACTAATTTGGAGAATGTGCCTAATTATTGAGTAGGGAGTAGAGTAACTAATAATGTTTGTGATGAGGTCAAATAAAATTATAATTCCTCTTGAGTATAAATCGTTAGAAAATTTTAAGGGGATTTATATATTGTAAAGATCTAATAATATTTTTAATCTGACAATATAAAATTTTAACATGAAATACTTATGAGTACAGTAAGGGACCATCATAGCTTCTGAATTTATTTAATTTTGATTCAAAACTTTGACTAAATGTTTTTGTTTCAAATACAACTTAAGTAAAATAAAAGAAATCTTCATTAACTTTGGGCATTAAAAATAGGCTAAATTTACTTTAAAGGACAAATAGAATTCTTGGCAATTTACAAATTATTAACTTAAGGCCCTCAAAGTAGAGACATTTATTTGTTTCTTAAGTCAGTTTTGCTTACCTTTAATAGTTATAGTTTATGTTTTTGTGTTTGATAATTGGATATTTAAAATTATTACAGTTGTCTTACTGTTCTACTGTGGAAATATTTCAAATTTTATGTTATAAACAGAGAAGATATGACTTGAAAGGAAAAAAGGAATATAGATGAGTGTGTGATTTATGCAAGAAAGATAATGTATGGATTTATGGAAACTGGGAAGAAGAGGAAGAAAAGTCTGTGAAAGAGTACCCAGTTGGTTGCAAATAGGATTGGAGGAAATTTATATAGTGAATTTAAAGGAATATGTAGAAGGTTGGAGGATGTGTACTGAGGAAAGAATTTGTATAATCGAACTGCATGCTTAATATGACTAAATCAGAAGTGAGCTAATGTTTTGTATAAAAGGAGTTTACGTATAAAAGAAATTTACATGTTATAGTTTTCCTATGCTTATTGGGTGAGAATGAGGTAATGATGAGGTGTTATGAGCACTTAAAAGATAAAAGTTTTATAGCACAGCAGTAGGGCGTTTACCTTAGACGCAGAAGGATGATGGTTCAAATCCCAGCATCCCATATGGTCCTCCGAGCCTGCCAGAAGCAATTTCTGAGTGTAGAGCCAGAAGTAATCCCTGAGCACTGCTGGGTGTGACCCAAAAACCAAAAAAAAAAAAAAGTTTTGAAAAGAATAATCAAGGATTTAAGATATTTTGAAAGATTAGTGAGTCAACTTTTGACTAGGAATTTTAAAATCTAAAGTCTACCAAAAATAAGTGGGCATTTTTTGTGGTATACAAAATACAAAGTTTCAAAGTTCAGTTCAAATTACATGTATATCAAAATTTACGTATTATGTTGGAATTATGTGATGTGGATTTCTGGTGTCCAACATGACTTCTGCTGTGAGCACATAAACTGAGGCCAGGAGAATGAATACACTTTCTACTTTTTGTATGATGTGTAGGAAAAACATGTTTAAATACTTTCTTATTTGTTGTTATACTGCATACCAGATTTTTTATTACTTTCTACCAATGCTATTAATAGGTGTATCACAAAGAGCTTTTAAAAAAGCTTTAAACAGTTAAAAAGTTTAAAAAATTGAATCTGTAGAAGGTCCCAGACATTAAACAAATCATCTCAAGATTGTTTCTTTATCTCTCTCCTTAGCATCTTTAGTATTTTGTTTTTCGAATAATTCATGGCATTGTTGATATGCATAAATACAAGCAAGAAATTTTCCTCTCTGTAGTGGGGATTACTCCTCATGCAGAGAGGAAATCTTAAAGATCAGGTGGGGGCACCTAGAGCCTCTTTCAGGGAACAGAATCGAAAGGAGTTGGGGTTGAGTGACAAGCAGGTCCCTACTCTGACTTAGTGACAAGAAGACTACAGAGGTGGAATGGCCAGAGTAAATTGAAGATTGTCTAAAAGTTTCTGAATCTGCACTGACTGGTCATAGCCTGGGCCATGCTTTCACCTTCCACTCTCAGTCTCAAGAAAAGGAAAGAATTTGGAGGTCAGGGTCTCTCCCAACCCTGAAGGGTGGGATAGGTGACCTCCAGGACATTTCTGCAGAGGGTGAAATGCCCAAGGCCATCATCATGCTGGACTGGCCTTTCCCTCCCTACATCAGCCACCCTGACTTGACAGGTAAAGTATTCAGTATCTGCTCTGTCCTCGACCAATCCCCCCTCCCAAATTTCTCTATATTACTGAGTGCCCCAAATGGAGATTTCTCCAGTGTTGCTGTGTTTGTGCAGAGGAGCAAAAAATTATTCAGCAGTAGTGTGTCTAGATTCAAGGTGAAAGTGGAGAGACAAATTATTTTTCTGTAGCTGATTGAATTAAATACATTCTCGCAGGCTTAACTTAAACCCACTCCTCTTAGGTAACCCATGTAACTTTACATGAATAGAAAAAATAAGAAGTAACTCAGAGCTATACCATCCACTGCTACAGGGCCTGATTGTTTGGGTAATATTCCCCTGTCTAAATGATCTGATTCTTTTCAGGTTGAAACTTCAGAACCCAACCTATCAATTGCCTCATATTAATTAAAGTGGAGTTAGATAGGGTCAACAGTCTCTTGCCGGCTTGAAGAAATTACAGAAGATGAACTTTTGCCCACTGTCTCTTTTAATGGCTCCTGCCTGAGGTGGTGAAAGCTCTAGGGAAAATATGGAGCAGGAAAGCCTCCAGGGAAATATGTACAAAGAATTGCCATTGGCATCAACTGTACCAGGGGTGGACTTCATTGTTCTTTCTACCCCAATGGCTGTTTAACTTGCAGCTTTGAAAAAAAAAAAAAAAAACAGGAACCTTATTTCTCTATGCTGTGGGAGTCATAACCTGAACAAAAAGTACACCCTGCAGATCTAGCAGTCCCAGTTCACTGGACCAGAACAAGAATGCAGGCATTCCTGGTGTTCCTGCTAACTGCGAACTGTGACTGCGCAGCAACTGCAGGACAACCAACAAGAATGAGCATCCTCATACCCAGATCTTCATACCCAAGACACAAGAGCACTGCCAGAGACCGTGTTTTGCAAAACAAAACAAAGACAAACAAAAGGAATGTGGGACTATGAGATTTCTGGTTTTTCATGAAAGTTTATGCTTTTTGCTAACCTGCTTAAATCTACTTTTTAGCTTCTGTATACTCCCTTTGTTGAAGACAAATGGGAACTCATTGGTCGAAACCAGATGATCGGGATGTTCCATGTGGGTTTAAGGATGGGAAAGACGAAAAAAGGACACTTAGGCCAATGTTTGTTTTCATGGAATCAGGTTGTCTGAATTTTGACATTTAGTGGGACCCAATGAAATAAAAGATGTATTTTTTGAAATGTAGCACTTGCCAAAGGAAAGTAACTGGGTGGATCTAAATCGAAGCTGTATAACTGAATAATCTGAGTGGAAAAGTGATTCAGGGTCCTTGATTGGAAGCCTATTTTCAGGTACAGGTCTTGGACCCTTAACTAAGCCAATAAATACCGCCTCTGTGATTTGCATCCTAATGTCTTTGTCTGAACGTACCAACTGCCCTCCCTCTATCTTGAACCTATGCTCAGTATTAAAGGGGAGCTATGGGGCTTCCCACTCTCCTGTGCCAACTCTTCTAGAAAACGAAACTGTGTTGGGGCTGAGAGATAGTACCATGGCTGAGGACTGACAACTGAAATAGACTGAAACCCCAGAACCCCACATGTTACCCCAATACGGGAATAATCCCTATGACAGGGCCAGGTTTGAGCCCTGACCACCACCGGGGAGAAGTAGATGATTGGTGTCCTACCAACAGCTCTTTTCTTCCTACAACAACAGAGACAGTAAGCTGTCAAGCTCTCATCAAAGACTGAGCAGTGGTAACAACTGCTCCTTGCCTTTCTCCTGTATCCAGTAGTTTCTCAGGAATGAAGCTTCTGTCTGCATTACCCAAGAAGGACCAAAGTTTCTTCATCAACGGCCACTTTGTAGAAGCTCCGCCTCGCTGTCCTATTGAGCAGGACTCCTACCTGTGCTCCATGGTCTTATCCTCTCCTCTAACTGCCACTTCTTAGAAGCTCCTGCCTCACTGCCCGATTGATTTAGGTAACTTACCTATCTTCTCTGCTATGTTCTCTGCTAATAATCTCTTAGAAAGCAGATAGTAAAGATAAACTGCCACATTAGCCATGCACTGCCTGTCTCTCGTTTTCTATTAATCATCCCTAGGAAAACAAGAAGAAAATGTATCTCAAGATTGGGCTGAAATGATAGTAATGCATATAAGACATTTGCCTTGCATCCTAAATTTGGGTTCAAACCCCAGCATCCCATATATTGCCCCTGAGTCTGCCAGGTGTAACCCCAGAGATTCAACAAGAATTTCAAAATTAATTCTATTGTGGGCCACAGCTATATAGTACATATATAGTAGGGTACTTTCGTCCTGGGTCTTTGATCCCAGGGTCCACACACATTATGTAAAGTCAGTTTGGAGTAAGCCCTATGCATCACATGTGTGAGGAAAAAAATAACAGCACGAGGAAAAACCCAAGACACAGCCCAACTCTCCTCTAGATTAAACGGAAGAATGCAGGTTTTCTTTTAAATCAAGCAATGAGAATGTGTAACTCATATTTCTTTAGACCATGCTTAAAATTCCAGAAACTGCATGATCAGTTGTCGTAACTGTACTAAAGTAGGTCTATTTTGTTGCATTCCTAAGTCCAATTTTCTCTTCTAGATATAGGTAATATTGTAAGTTACCACATATTCTACAGAACTCAAATTTCTTTCTTTTTTGGGGAGGAGGGGCAACCCGGTGTATAGCTCAGGAGTTACTCCTGGCTATGCACTCAGAAATCGCTCCTGGTTTGAGGGACCAGAAGGGACTTCAGATCCAACCACCATCAGTTGTATAGCGTGTGTTAGGCAACACTTGCACAATCGCTGCGACCCTGGAGCTCAAATTTGTTTTGTTTTGTTTTGTTTTTTGGTAACACCCGGCAGCACTCAGATGTTACTCCTGGTTCTACACTCAGATATCACTCCTGGCAGGCTCGGGGGACCCTAGGAATGCTGGGATTCGAACCACCGTCTTTCTGTATGCAATGCAAGCGCCTTGACTCCATGCTATCTCTCTGGCCCTAGAGCTCAAATTTCTCAGTAGAAAGGAAATTCTTGGCCAAAGAGATAGTTTTGGTGGCTGGAACACATGCTTTGTGTCCTGAAGCCCCAAATTGGCTCCTCTGTGCAGCAAATTCCACAGGCACTATGCAAGAATCTGACCCAACTCACAAAAATAAAAGAGAGAAAAAATTAAAAAGGAAGATATAGCTGAATCATGTATTTGGGTGCCTAAAATCAATTTTAAGGTATAACAACAATGCAAGTGTTGGTGAAAATTGTGAAGTCATAGATTTCTATGATTTAATCCTGTGCCTGACATAAAGTGATTGTTAAATTTGTGTATCAAAGTTTTTGATTAATATATTTATTTAAATACCTTGATTAAAAACATGATTGTGGTTGGGTTTCAGTCATGTAAAGAATACCCCCCATCACCAGTGCAAAATTTTTTTTATCCCCGGGGCCCGGGAGATAGCATGGAGGTAAGACGTTTGCCTTTCATGCAAAAGGTCATCAGTTCGAATCCCAGTGCCCCATATGGTCCCTCGTGCCTGCCAGGACCAATTTCTGAGCATGGAGCCAGGAGTAACCCCTGAGCACTGGCGGGTGTGACCCAAAAACAAAAACAAAAACAAAAAAAAATTTTATCACCAATGTCCCAAATCTTTCTCCTCCCCACCCCACCCCCGCCTATATTCTAGACAGGCTTTCTACTTCCCTCATTCATTCACATTGTTAGGATAATTGTCAGTGTAGTTATTTCTCTAACTGCACTCGCCACTCTTTGTGGTGAGCTTCATGTAGCAAGCTGAAACTTCCAGCCCTCATCTCTTTTGTCTCTGAAAATTATTGCGAGACTGTCTTTATTTTTCTTAAAACCCATAGATGATTGAGACTGTTCTGCATCTATATCTCTCCCTCTGACTTATTTCACTCAGCATAATAGATTCCATGTATATCCATGTATAGAAACATTTCATGACTTCATCTCTCCTGATAGCTGCATAATATTCCATTGTGTATATGTACCACAGTTTCTTTAGCCATTCATCTGTTGAAGGGCTTCTTGGTTGTTTACAGAGTCTGGGTATTGTAAATAGCACTGCAATGAATATAGGTGTGTGGAAGGGTTTTTTGTATTGTATTTTTGTGTTCTTAGGGTATATCCCTAGGAATCATATAGCTGGTCAAAGTTTTAATAATGGGAAAATCTGCCAAATTTATATTTAATAAAAGTGCATTGCTTCACTATACTTATGCCATTACATACCATAGGAGCTAAAATCAATTCTTAAGAGCTGCATGGCTACCTTGAAAGTGTGAGAGGCAAATTCCATTCACAGTATCACTTGCATGTACCAGGCATGATCCTGGTAGCATGACAGTCTACTCTTTGGAATACAAGTCCTACTATGGTGTGGAGGTAGTAAAAATATGTGTGAGCACCAAAGTCAGCAGAGAGTACCTTGACCTCAGATGACTTAGTCCAGATGGTGGATCAGTTGGTTGGTTCTGCTCTTTCAGGTAATGACCCCTGAAGTGTTTCACAAGCAAGATCAAACCTGAAGGTCTGAGAACGTTTTGTTGACATGTCACCTGGTAAACCTCTCAAACTAGCCTCTCCCACTAATGTGCTACCTCTTTACTCTGTTTGACCTATAGCTTTTTTACTGCAAATGGTTCTCCTAGAGATCATAGATCAAGGTACCCTGGGTCCTTGGAGCCAGTCTCAGAGCCACACCATGTGACCTATGCCACCCCAGCCTGCAGGGATGGAGAGAGAGACCTCACATTCTTGATTGCAGAGTCAGGCAGCATGCAAGATCATCTGTGGAGCAGTCTGCCATGACACTAAAATATGAAATGTTGCAAAGAAATTTCAAAGGTAATCCTGCAAGCAACAGGCCTCTGAAATAGACTCTAGCCAGTGCTACATGGAGTCCTAAGTCATCTCAACTGAAGTGAAGGAAGAATTGAACAGCATTACTTGGATCATGGTCATTAACAAAGAACATGACTAAAGGGGCCCCCTTACTGCCAACCTGGGCCATCTGGCTAATGGGTCTTTTTTTTGGGGGGGGGGCTTTTGGGTCACGCCCGGCAGTGCTCAGGGGTTACTCCTGGCTCCATGCTCAGAAATTGCTCCTGGCAAGCATGGGGGACCATATGGGGCACTGGGATTCAAACCGATGACCTTTTGCATGAAAGGCAAACACCTTACCTCCAGGCTATCTCCCGGGCCCCCTAATGGGTCTTTTTAAATTTGTTTGGTTATGCTCATGGCTTACTCATAGCTTTGTGCTCAAAGATCATACTCAGTAATGTTCAGGGGACGTGTGGTACCAGGGATAGAACCTGGATCCAGTAAGTACAAGGCAATTACCCTACCTATTACACTATTATTTCTTGATAAAATAGAATAAAATTGAACACAACATAAAGGTTATGCTTTCTGTGGCACCTTACATGACATATGTATTATAGATCTGTGAAGCTGTTAGAGATGATTAAAGGAATTCTGAAAAATGAATTGTCTCCTGGTGTGATGCTATGTCCTGAATACTGAATTGTCTTAGGAAGTCTATACTAAAAATATTTCAGCTAAATCAAGGTAAAGCTTTAGATCTCATTGCCAGAATATAGGAGTGCAATTGGGTGCTAAGAGACATTACAAGCGACTGCAGGTAAGAATAAAATATAAAATACTCAACATAATATTTGAAAGGTGAGGAAAGTGTTCTATATTTGGAAATACTAGCCCTCTGTTATGAGAATTGAATTCATCTTTAGTCACCGTCTAAAGAATCAGTTTTCAGAGGCCAGTGTATGGCGCGCTGGGTAGGACATTTGACTTGCACCTGGACAACTTGGGTTAGATATCAGCATCCCATATGACTGGCAGAAATAATTTCTGAGCTCAAAGCCAAGACTAATACCTGAGTACAGTCAGGTTTGGCCCCAAAACAAACAAACAAAAATTAATTTTCCTCCATACTAAATCAATTTCCCTCAGTATTCAAAGTATTCTTTGAAAGACACTTCTCCAAGCACACTTTGAGGCTTTGCTTGCCCCTGCATACCTGGAGAGGACTAGAGAGGATTACCAAATACTAAATAGCTGGATTGCAAACCCTGGCTCCATCTAAGGACAGCCACTAATGTGGTTGCAAAATAATCTCCCTTCCTTAATAGAGCTCCTCCAAAGAGCTCCCTCGTAGTGAGGGAGTGGAAAATGCTACCCCTGGACTATGAAAAGAACCATGGTTAAGTAGCTAAAATCATGGCTTATAGGCAAATTTTGCAAATCTGAGGATGCTCACCTATATTATCTCTGTAACAGGCACCTATAATTTCTCTAAATAGGATGTTAGAGTAGAAATACTTAGAGTTTTTTTTTTAATTGCTTTATTTAAAAACTGTTGCTCAAGGTTGCTTATAATACAGGTTTGGTTTTTTTTTTTTTTACAATTGCAAAGTTGTTCATGATTAATTTCATGACAACACCTTTCACTGATGCACATTTTCCAGCAGCAATGTCCTCAGATTCTTTCCAATTCTCTTTCCTGCCTGCCTCAGGGGCAGATATTTTTTTTTCTTTCTCCTCCTCTGTCTCTCTTTCTCTCTGTTTCTATCTCTGTCTTTCAGTGTCTAAAAGGAAATTAATTCTATAATTTATTATATTATGTGGAGGAACCAGGATTGAAGGAACCAGTGCATTGAGATAAATTCTAAAGAATTTTGATAATGCAAATATAATAATCACAAATCACTTGAGAATGAATTTTAAAATAATGTGCAGAACAAAGTATCATTATATAAATAATTTAGGCAAATCAACAAAAGAAAAACAAGTGACTTAAACAAAAATTAACAGAAAATGTGAGTTGACCGTTCTTATTTTTTTTTTTTTTGGTGCCCTATCTGCTGTGTATGTAAATGTTGAATAATTTTGGTAGCTTTTTGTACTTAGTAAAAATATATTTTTTAATTTTTTTGTTTGTTTTTGGGCCACACCCAGTGACGCTCAGGCTCAGGGGTTACTCCTGGCTATGCGCTCAGAAGTCGCTCCTGGCAGGCACGGGGGGACCATATGGGAACCAGGGGATCGAACCGTGCTCCGTTCTAGGCAAGGCAGCAGGCACCTTACCTCCTGCGCCACCTCCCGGCTCCCTTAATTTCTTAATATTACATAAAATAGTTGACCTCTTGTCCTAGCAAATATAAGCTGGTGATTCTTCTTACATAAGAATTGTTTTTGGCCCCAAGTGATTTGTAATTCTTTTTTCCCTTTTTTTATTAATATCGTTATTTAAACACCTTGATTACAAATATGATTGTAGTTGGGCTTCAGTCATGTAAAGAACACCTCCCTTCAGCAGCGCAATATTCCTATCACCAATGTCCCAAATCTCCCTCCTTCCCATCCCTCTGCCTGTACTCGAGACAGGCTTTCTACTTTCCTCATTCAGTCACATTGTTATGATAGTAGTCAGTATAGTCATTTCTCTAATTGCACTCACCACTCTTTGTGGTGAGCTTCATGTTGTGAGCTGGACCTTCTAGCCTTCATCTCTTTTGTCTCTGAGAATTATTGCAAAAAGTCTTTTATTTTTCTTAAAACCCATAGATGAGTGAGACTATCCTGTGTCTATCTCTCTCCCTTTGACTTATTTTACTCAGCATAATAGATTCCATGTATATCCGTATATAGGTTTGTCTTCAGGGTATTGTGGAAACCAAGATTTCTGTTTTTCTATGAAAGATTCTGATTTCTGCTAAACTGCTTAAAACTGCTTTTTAGCTTTTGTATACTCCCTTTGTCAACTTGTTAACTTGTGAGAATGTGTCCTTAGGATAAGAGTTGAAGATAAAGGGAGACTCATTGGTTGGGACCAGATGGCCAAGATGTTCCATGAGGCTGTAAGGATGGGATTTAGGAAAAAGGGACACTGATGTCAATGTTTGTTGTCATGGAATCAGGTTGTCTGAATTTTGATATTAAGTGGGTCCCAATAGAATAAAAAATGTATTCTTTGAAATGTAGCAGGTACCAAAGGAAAGTAACTGGGTGGGTCTAGATCAGTGGTTCTCAAATAGTGGGGCACGCCCCCCAGGGGGGCGTGAGGCTCCGTAAAGGGGGGCACGTTTGACCTCTGCAAACACTGTCATAACAAACTAAGCCCCGTGTTTATGTCTCTATATGTCTCTGGAACTGAGAGTTGCTGTGCCCTGCTTCAAACCCCTCTTCGAAAAGCTATGCATTGCAAAATGTGCTCATTGTAGCCATTAATCCTGGATCACCTCTGATTAAAAAATATGCTCAAATTATTTTATATATTTTTGTTTTGCAGGTTAAAATTTTTTTAAATAAAGATACTATTTACAGTTGGGCGGGGGCATGAAAAATGTTTTCTTCTTGATAAGGGGACATGACAAAATAATTGAGAAGCACTGTCTAGATAGATGCTGGGAGTGTACATCTATATAATCTGAGTGGAAAAGTGACTCAGAGTCCTTGATTGGAAGTCTGCCTTATTTTTACTTTATTTTATTTTATTTTTTGGGGGAGTCACACCTAGCTGTGCTTAGGGGGTACTCCTGGCTCTGTGCTCAGAAGTCCCTCCTGGCAGATTCAGGGGACCATATGGAATGGCAGGAATCAAACTTCTGTTCTGCGTTGGCTGCATGTAAGGTAAACACCCTACCATTGTGCTATCTCTCCAGCATCCTAAAAGCCTATTTTCATGTACAGGTCTTGGACCCTTAGTTAGCTAAGCCAATAAAAACCATGTCTGTGTTTTGCATTCTCATGTCTTTGAATTTATCAACCTCCATCTCTCTATTCAGATTCTGTGCCCAACATCTGGGGGCTAGTTCAGGATAGTAAGGTGGTCTTGGGTTGACCTGAACAAGAAAGGACAGTTTGTGGGGCTTATTGGAAGACTTAGGGATGCCTTCTCATCTTTCCTTGGTTCAGCAATGGAGTCTGTCGGAAAGTTGGGAATTTACTAATTTCCTTCCCTTGTTCCATCCCACTTGAAGTCGTCTAGTCTCTCACTCTGGCAGTGGGGTGGTCGATAGCAAAAAGATGGATGACACCCCCTTTTATGAGGATCAGAGAGATGTCTCTGATCTATCTAGTATTCCTCTTGGTCCCCTTGGAAGCTTCCAGGAAGAGCTGATGAGGTGAATAGTGAAAACACTGTTGATGTGTGAACACGTAACATGGGTACCCACTTCTGCTACTGTCGAGCTGCTCTGTTAAAGATCTTTGCTGCTTAAGATTTGTGCTATCTGGTGTATTTGATTTGGGTTCTGGTTGAGAATTCTTGTCTTCTGGCCCAACATGTTGGTCCACTTGATTTTGGTTCTGATCCTTTGATTTGTTGTCTCTGTTTCTGCCCTGAATGAGAACAGAGCAGCTACTGTGGGAGTGTTGAAGTCCTGTGAATTTGTTTTGTTGTTAGTGTGAATTAAAGATAAACTAGACTACTTAGGAACAGAATAATAAAATGTTTAACTTTCTTTTGTGAGGACATCCCTAGCACTGTTGGGGGGGGGGTGGCTATTTCTGGGTTGTTGCTTAGAAGGGTCACTCACAGTAGTGTTGAGAGACCGTTTATTTCTAAGGATTAAACCTGAGTCTTCCACATTCAAACAAGTGCTCCAGTTCTTTGAACTATCTCTCTGGCTGTTTTTTTAAGTAAGTTGTGGGAAGAAGGGAACTAGTACATGTCTGAGGAATTCTTTTGCTGCATATTTTGAACTTGAATATGTTCCCTGAGCATCAGTAGGTATGTAGCACATCACCTTGATTGCAACTGCAATGACCCTAGTGGTCCCCGGTACCACAGGGTGAAAAAGGTTCCACATTCTTAGACTGTAACATTGAGTTGAGGAGCCAAAGTATTGTGTGGAGTGGCCCGAAGGCCCTCAGTTACTACTTAGAAAGGTCCTCCTACTCCTTCCCCCAATTTAAATGCTGGGATGTTGAGCCCCATGTTTTAATAAAGCAAGAAAGAGCCTGATGGGATTAATAACTATCCTCCAAATATATCCTCCACAGTTGAATAGCCTTGTTCACTTTCTCTCAATTTTTTGAACTTCCTGTTTTATCCCATTGTGGGACAAGCTGTTCCATTTCACTAACATACAAATGGATTTATTTATTTTCTAGAATGTAGCTCTAATATAACTTCCTCAAGGAGCCTCTGATTCACCTTATCTTGGGGAGAGATCAGATTCCATTCAGTCCACACCTTACTTTGTTCCCACGCTGCAAACATTTCTCCCCACTGCCAACTCCATGAAGTCATTTAACCTGTTCATGGTCTTATATCAAGTGCTAAGAGCAATGTCTCTAATATGTGCTCAAATGTTTGTTGGAGTTCTATATTTATCAAACATCAAATGCTTTCTTTATAAACTCTTCAGAGTAACCTTTTATGGTTCATGATATATTAGTATCACAACAAAAATGGTGAATATTAAAATATTTTCCAAGTTAAAAAAAAAGCAAGAGAAAAGAACACAATACCTTAATTGTGTCAAACAGTTTTAGGTATTTAATAAAGTTTCAAGGACAATCTTTATTTTCAGAAACAAAGGTTGATGGGCCAGAGCAATAGTATTGTAGGTAGAGTGCTTTTCCTTGCATGTGGCCAACCAACCTGGGTTTGATTCCTCGAATCCCAAAAGGCCTCTCAAGCTCAATAGGATTCCTCAATGTAGAACTACCATATTTATTCGAGTGAATGCGCACCCATGTATAACGCACACTCCTAATTTTCTATTAAAAATCGGTATAAAATTTTGTTTCACACCAAGCATTGTAATTGACTAAAAAGTGTTGTTGAGCACGTGCAGCCATGATAAAAAAATCATTTGTTGACAACGTAAACTGGTATAAACACAATACCAAAATAAAATTACCGGTAACAATATTTCTTTTTTTTTTGTCCCCAATTTCCAATACCGACCAGGCAAGGGTCTGGGTTGAAGTGTATATAGGGTGCGTTTACTGTACCTCCTTTTTCTATACAGTCCGTGTGAGGAACACAGCCTGTGGTAAGAATTGGGAGGCCTTATTTTTTTTCCTTTTTTTTTTTTTTAATTTAAGCGTTTTGATTACATATGTGTTTGTGATTTCGGTCATGTGAAGAACACCCCCTTCAACAGTGCAACATTCCCACCACCAATGTCCCAAGTCCCCCTCCCTCCCACCCCACCCACACCTGTACTCCAGACAGGTTTTCCAGTTCTCTCATTCATTCACATGATTATGGTAGTTTTCTGTGTATT
>PVKC010034308.1:0-13752 GCA_004027635.1 Crocidura indochinensis
CTCCTCCTCCTCCTCCTCCTCCACTTCCTCCTCCTCTTCATCTCCTTCTCGCTCCTCCTTCTCCTCCTCCTCCTCCTCCTCTCTTTCCACCTCCTCCTTTTTTCCTCCTCCTCCAGAATCTCTCTGGAACAAAAGTCTTTCTCCTTCTGCTCATTCTCCTTCTTTTCCTTCTTCTCCCCCCTTATCTTTCTTCTCCTCCTTCTCTCTCTCTTCCTCCTCCTTATGGCTCACAGTATTTTTTTTACTTTTAGGCACTTTTGGTTTGTAGTACCATTACTGAAAGTGTATCATTCATATCACTTTGCCTCCTTTCAGCATCCAATTGTTGTCTAAGTACCATTTTCAATTATCATTGTCATATTGGTCTCTTCTTTGCCCTTATTGCACTCCCTTCCTCTTTGTGGCAACCTTCCTACCATGGAGAAGTCCTCCCGACACTCATTTCTATTGGTTTTGAATATTATTGTCATACCATGTTTTTTTATATGCTGCATATGAGTGGTCCCCTTTCTCTGACTCATTTCACACAGTATGATGCTCTCCATGTCTACCCATGTGCAAACAAATTTTATGACTTCATTTTTCCTAATAAATATGTATTATTCCATTGTGTAGATTTACCATTGTGTTTTTTAAATCCACTCATCTCTCCTTGGGCATTTACGATTGTTTCTAGATTCAGATTATTGTGAATAGTTCTGCAATAAATATAGAAGTGCAGATATCTTTTATATATTGTGTTTTTGGCTCTCTAAGGTATGTTCTCAGGAGCAGAATGCTGGATTGAATGGAAGCTTAATTTTAAGTTTTTTCTTTCTTTTTTTTAAGAAATGTCCATATTGTTTTCCAAAAAGAAAGCTAGTTGACATTCTCATCCCTTTCTCCCCACATCCATGTCAGCACTAATCTTGTTTTTTTTTTTTAATGTACCACAATCTCTGTGGTCTGAGATATTTTATTGCTGTTATTATTTGCTTCTCCCTGGTGATTAGTGATAGAAAGCTGTGAAGCATTTTTTTCATGTACCTTAGGCTATTTGTGTTTTTTTCCTTTGAGAAAACTTCTGCTCATCTCTTCTTCCCTATATTGTGATGGAGTTATACATTTTATACTTGTTACATTCTTCCAGTGCCTTCTATATCCTGTTTATTAACCTCTTGTCAGGTGGATGCTGAGTAAATAATCTTTCCTATTCCGAGGACAGTCTTTGTATCCTGACCATTGTTTCCTTTGAGATGCAGAAGTTTCTTATTTTAATATAGTCCCATTTATTTATTTTTGCTTGCACTTCCCTAGTCAGATGTTTTGAGTTGTTTTATACTTTAAGATTCCTTGGCTTCATTGCCATGGAAAGTTCTGTGTACATTTTTTCTATGTACTTTATGGATTCATGTCTGATATCTAGGTCTTTAATCCATTTTGAATTGACTTTTGTACATGGTGTTAAAAAGAAATCTAAGTTAATTTGGTTTTTGCATGTAACTGACCAGTTTTCCCCCACCTCACTTGTTGATGAGGCTTTCCTTGCTCCATTTAATGGCTCATGCTTCCTTATCAAATATTAATTGCCCATTTGCCTCGACTGTCTCAGGATAATCAAATTTATTTTATTGATCTGAGTGTATGTCTTTATTCCAGACAATGCAGTTTTAATTACTATCATTTTGTAGCATAGTTGAGGTGGGGGAAAATGATGACTCCCATCTTACACCTTCTCACCCTAATGATTACTTTAGATAAAGGTAATTTAATTTAGAGGTAATTTTCCCATATGGCTTTCAGAAGTATTTAAAAAAGTATTTGGAAAAATGTCATGAACTGTATTGAATCTGTATAAATGCTTAGGGAAGTATTTTCCTCTCTCTCTTTTATCCTTTTTCCTTTCTTTAGATCAGGGGTCTCAAACTCGCAGCCCTTTTGCGGTCCTCTATACAACATTTTGTGGCCCTGCCCTAGGGAATCTTTTTTTGTTTTGTTTTAGTTGTTTGAGTCACACCTCCCAATGTTCAAGGCTTACTTGAACTTTGCACTCAAGGATTACTTGCTTGACTTTGCACTCAAGGATCACCCTTGATTTTGCCTCCTGTGGCCCCCAGGTAAATTGAGTTTGAGACCCCTGCTTTAGATGCTGTGGTTTGCAATATTGTTAATGAAAGGGTATCATACATATGACTTTATCTCCTTTCAACACTCAGTTCTTATCCAGAGTGATTATGAACAATTATCATTGATATAGCAGTACCTTTTCTGCCCTAACTGCACTCTGTCACTATTTGAGCCAAACTTCCTATGATGGAGTTGTCCTCCTGGCCCTTGCCTCTATTGTCTCTAGATAATACTACTGAATATGCCATTTTAATGATATTAATTCTCCCAATTCATAACAGAGAATGTATTTACATTTACTTATGCCCTCTTACTTGTAGTGTTTCTTTAGTTTTCTTTGTATAGGTTTTTCACCTCTTTAGTTAAGCTGATTTTGAGCTACTGGATTTTCTGTGACACAACTGTGAATGGAATTTAAAAACAATACCTTTCTTCTATTTCATTGTTTATGCATAGGAAACTCATGATTTGTACATTAATTTTTTAGCCTGTCACTTCACTATATAATTCTACTATTTCCAGAAGCTTTTTGGAAGAATCTTTAGGACTTTTTAAGTAGAATACCATAGTGAGAACTTGACTTCTTCCTTTTCTGTCTGGATTTTCTTGATATCTTTCTCTTGACTAATTGCTATGGTAAGTACTTAAGTACTATATTAAATAATTGTGGTGAGAGTGGGCAACCTTTTCTTGTTTCTAATCTTAGGACAGGCCTTTACTCTTTACCCAGTGAGTATTTTGTTTGCTGTGGTAAAAGGCTTTAGCTGTGTTGTGGAAAGTTTCTTCACTTCACATTTTGTTGAGAGATTTATTTTTATCATGAATGGTTCTTGGATACTCTCAAAAGATGTCTATGTATCAATTGATATGATAATATGATTTTTTTATTTTTCCTTTTATTGATGTGATATATTATGTTGATTGACTTACATATGTTAAACCATTTTACATCCGTGGGATTAATCCTTCTTGGTCATTGTGTATTACCTTTTGATAAATTGTTGGATTCTGTTTGCTAGTGTTTTGTTGACTATCTTTGCATCTGTGTTCATCAAGGATATTAACTTGTAATTCTTATTTTTTGTGTGTATGTGTGTGGTCTACTTTAATATCAGGATATTAGCTTCATAGAAACTAAGAGAGTTTTTGTTCTTCAATTTCCTGAATGAGTTTGAAAAGTATTGGGAATAAATTCTCTTTGAAGGTCTGAAAGAATTTACTAGTGAATTTATTTTGGCTAGAGTTTTTATTTTTGGGAAGCCTTTTACCATTTTAATTTACTCTATAGTAATAGGTATTTCACATAATCAGTCTTGGAAGATTATGGAATTCAAGAAATTACCCATTTCTTCTAGTTTCTTTTGTTCTGTGGAATAATATCTGATTTTCCTTTGAATTTATGTGTGTCTATTGTGACATCCACCCTTTCATTTTCTGATTAAAATTATTAGGACTTTCTTTTTCTTTGTGAGTCTAGCTAGTGACTTATTGTTCTTTATTTTTCAAAGAATCAGCTATTGCTTTTACAGGTCTTCTGGATTATTTATTAGGATTCCAGTACATTAGGCTTTGCTCTAACTTTTATTATTTCCTTCATCTGGCCTGCTTTGGGCTTCTTTCCTTGATTATTTTCTAATGTCTCGAGTTTTGCATAAGGTTGTTTATGTGGGCCTTTTTTTCCTTCCTGATGGATGCTTTAACAGTTATAAACTTTCCTCTTGTTTAATTCCAGAAATTTTGTTGAGGCAAGAAGAAAAGTTGAAGCACTTGAAGCACCTAAATAATTAAAGAAACCCACATTAGCATATTGGATTTGTTGGGGAGTGTCTTAAGTAAGTTTGAGAGGTAGGTAGTAGCTAGGGGGCTTCTTTGGTCCAGGGAACCCAGGAAGAAGTAGTAAATATACAGTCTTACCCCCCATTTTTTTTTACTTATCTTACCTTAGGTAATGTACCTCTATCAGAACCAGTAATTACTGATTCTGTGTGATTATTGGGTTATGTTTATTAGAATTTTATGAAATGTAGTGATGTCTGGACAATTCTGGATTTCTATTTGAATGGAGAGATGGACTCTGGGTAAGAAGTCAAAGTATATTCTCCCATAGAAGAGTTCTATTCTTTTTTGTTGTTGTTGTTTGTTTGTTTTGGGGCCACATCCAGTGACGCTCAGGGGTTACTCCTGGCTATGAGCTCAGAAACCGCACCTGGCTTGGGGGACCATATGGGACACTGGGGGATCGAACCTAGGTCCATCCTAGGCTAGTGAAGACAAGGCAGGCACCTTACCTCTAGCACCACCATGCCTGCCCCAGGAGTACTATTCTTTATTCTGGGAAATCCCATATCTAAGACACTATTCATTTAAATTCTTATTTTATTAGTATGTTTTTCTAGCTATATTTCTCCTTTCCCCTTCTCAACCTTTACAACTTACTCATCATGGTTTCAAAGGTCAGGTCTGGGAAAGAAATAGATCAATTAAAAGTGATGCAAAGTCAGTGGTGGATGTTTTATGGCATTTGATGATGATGGAGTATTTTATACAGTGAGAGCATAAATATTAACACTATTTTAATAAGGTACACTATTTTATTTCCCAAAATGTATCCAAAAAAGCACTTTTATCATAGGAATTGGAACATTTAAAATATTTCAAACAGTGTTTGCCCAAGTACATTATTAATAAATGTCAAGTATTCTTTAAAAGTGTAAAGAAGTAAGATGTAAACAAAAATAATAAAACCCACAAATGTTCATAGTATATACTGGATTACTATGATGGCTGGATAATGAATTAAATTGCTTATATTTTACAAACTTCTTCAGATATATTTATTTACTCTTAATTAGGGAGATTGCTTCAATATGTATTACCCAATATTCCTTTGGAAAAATTTAACTACTATCTGTTTATACCAGTTTCACTTTAGAGTTTAAGTTTTTGTTCTGTGGGTATTATCAAATTAGAAATGAGATGAAGAAATAATAATGTTTTGTCTTAGATTTTCTATTTTGTGGATTTGTCAAAATAGATTTACAAATGCCCCATTTTACAGGGAATTATAAGTTATATTTACTATGATTTTATATTTTTATTTTCCTTTTGTTGGTTTATTTTTTATTATATATTTTGATTTATGGGTCATATCTGACAGTGCTCTGAGCTTACAACTGGCTCTGTGCTCTGGGACACTCCTAGAAGGGAGCCAGATTCCATGTATTGCTGGAGATTGAACACAGGTCTACTGTGTGCAAAGCAAACACCTAGCTGCTGCTGTATTATCTCTTTAGTCCCTTAGTTTCCATTTGTATGTTTTTCCTGTGATTACCTGAGGCATTTGCCTGTTTGTCAGTTGACATGCAACTGTATTCTTGATTTATTCATGCTATTGTAGGAGATTGATTGCATTAAGTATCACATTTTTTTATTTCCCTCTCTATACTATTAATTACCCTTTTACTTGTGACTTTGGGACTTCTCTCAAAATGAAACTCTGCTATTTCCGCTGTTATTTGCTCTCATCAATAGGATGAGGTAGAAATGAGTATGAGCCTACACTTGTGATCCTAGGGTTCCTACTACTTTGCATCTTTTTATCTTTTATTGGATACCTCTGTCAATCATATTGGAGAAATTGTATAGAAAGGAGCAGGGGTCTCACACCCAGGCTGGAGGGTGTACTCAGTCATGATTAGCAAAACCACCTTGGCTGACCTTTCTTTAGTTTACTCCCCAGTGTAAGCTGTAAAATGATTATTGTAATTTGAGGCTTTGCTTGTTTATTACGTGCATTGTTATGGAACTAGATAATCATGGCAACTGTTCTCTTTTGTCCATTTAATTGCAAATTTGGCCAAGATCTTGCTTCTTATTTTTTTTTTTTCTTTCTGGTTTTTGTGCCACACCCGGTAAAGCTCAGGGGTTACTCTTGGCTATGTGCTCAAAATAGATCCTGGCTTGGGGGACCTTATAGGACGCCAAGAGGAGGGGAGGGGGAGAGGGAAGGTATTGAACCTCTGTCTGTCCTAGGCTAGCACAGCAAGGCAGATACCCTACTGTTTGCCCCAGTACTCTGGCCCCAATCTTGCTTTTTCATTTTTGCTTGTAGTATATTTGGGGAAGTCTCCTAAGCAATGCTAAGTGGGAACTTGGAACAACAGTCTTGGCAGCACTTAGTTAACCAAATCACTCACTCTGTTTATTGCTTGAACCCTGTGCTATATATAGCTTAGGTTCTGCAGTAGCCCCCAAGGCTGTACTCGACAGTGCTCAGGGCACGCAAAAAGAGCTGGAGATCATACTTGGAACTTTGAACATGTAAGGCATGTGTCTCTCACTCCTCAGCAATCTCCCCAGCTCCTTACCAGTGGTATTTAAATTTGTATCAATTTGTATAAACTTATGAAATTTATGGTTTGACCATATTATTTCCTTAAAAGAGCACACCCAAAATGTTTTGTGCAGTGTTTTACCCTGAGAGTTGATAAGAACTGTACTGAAAAGAAAGGAGTGCACATTTGGGGAACAGTTGCTTCATGGTATTTTGCATCTGTGTTTTCTCACTTCAACTTAAGGTTCTCAGTAAAGATCTCATAGAAAATAGGGTTTGAATGTAGCTTTCAAGTTAAGTAGGAGACTCAAGAAGATATTTTTTGAAGGGTCAGAGCAATAGTCCAAGGTAAGCAATAGCTTACCTTGCATGAAGCTGACCTAGGTTCAATCCCTAGCAACCCATAATTATCAAACAAATAAATTTACTTTTCATTACAATTACAATAGTACTTCAACGTCAAAGCTTGTACAACTTTTTGGTGGGAAACATTTTGCATAATGTAGAAAACAATAATTTAGGATGCTCAAAATTTTTTGCAATAATTCCAAGTCTAGCAAGAAGTGATCCCTGAGCTCAGAGCCAGGAATAAGCCCTTAGCACTGCAGGTGTGGCCCAGAAGCAAAATAAAAAAAAAAATTAAAGAATAAATGTTGACAAAGTAGATAGAGTTCGGAGAGGAGAGAGGGGCCATCTTCTGGAAACTCAAGTAACATGATAAAATGAATTAGAAGATGCATTTTTCATTCCTTCTTTCCCTCTACCACACTGCTTTTGTTGCAGAAAGGGTGAGACAAGAGCTAGAAAAAAGAAAGGGAAACTTTATGGACTGTGTTATATAGTTCTTATAGTTATGATAGAAAAGAAAAGGAGGGCCAAGAGCATTTTCCTTGTGTGCAGCTGATTTGGGTTTGATACCTGGCATCTCATATGGTTCCCTGAGCACTACCAGGAGTAATTTCTGAGCACAGAGCCATGTATAACCTCTGAGTACTGCTGGGTGTGCCCTCACAACTCTAAAATAGAAAAAGAAAAGGAAAACATAGATAGTTCCTCAGGAGGGTCCCTTTAGGAGTCACAGATATGACAATCCTGTATAACTATACAGCCTATAAAGTCTAAGACCTTCCCATAGGTCATAAATACTTTATGCTAAATAAGCACAGGCCATGAATCCTCCCATTGAACCTTTCCAAGGTCACTAAGAAATAGCTCCGCCTTTTCTTAAGAAATGCAGAGTTAGGGAGACAACATTGTTAAGTCTATATAACCCAGAACTAGAGTGGTACATGTTCCTGTAGTGGCTTCAATATGCTGCTTGATCAAGAAAGAGTGGAAGTGTGGTGTCCATAAAGATTGCATAAGGAGAAGATGAACAGTGGCTGCCTCCTTGTGAATCTTATTCAGAAAGAACTGATTATGATAAATTTAATACAGGTGGTGCAGTATTTGGTCCTCCTGTCATCAATGGTGTCCAAGGAGGTAGCAAGGAAAATCTAGCTACCAATTGATCTGGAAGAAAAGCTGGATGTGACGAGTCTGACAGAGTCACCAACCAGATCCTCTAGGGGCTTTGCATAAGCCCAGTACTTATAACATTTATTTCAACCCAACATTTACTCAAAGAACACGATGTAAAATTGTTTTTCCCTCATTTGAAATAGGATTTAATGTTAAAACTCTGAGAATGACTGAAGTCCCTGAACAATGTAGGAAAAATAGTTACTGTGTTTTGTAAAATAACTATCAAGCATATAATCTGACTTCCCATTGCAGTTATAATCATATTTCAATGTCTCATGGTTTTTAAAAAATTTTTTGGTGGGGAAAATTTGTATAATGTAAAAAAGAATAAATTATGATGCCAGAAATTCTTTACAACAATTTTTGATTAAGTTTTGAGCTGGCCTATAGAGGCTGCTAAAATGTGAGATTATAGCAGAAAACCAATTTCACTATAAGCCTATGGAGACCCCATTACAATATAAAAGTGAATTGTTGGCAATGTATGTAATTCATGATATGTAGAAATAGAAAGCAGTACAAAAACACCCATGCCTATATAATATTTTGTATATTTATCAATAGATTGAGCATCCGTTTCTAAAAGAAAGCTGACACAGCATCCTTACAAGTTGTTATCAAACCACAGATGATAAGCTTTTCTTAAATCAATCATTCTTTCATCTCAGAAAATTTCAAAGAAATCCCCAAACCAATTGAACCAAAATAACCAACCAAATTTAATTCTTGGACTATGATTAGATAATTCAAGGACATTATCCAGAAATTTTGGTAATCAGCATGTTTAGTATATTAGTGACTTTTATTCTGCCTGTGTAGTAAGTCAGCTGGGCTGTTTTTCAAAAATTCTGTGTCCAAGTTTCATCCTCAGTGAGTCTAATGTAATTTATTTGTTGGGAGGATATAGGCATTCATATTCTAATATGCAACTTCAAATATTTCAAAATCCTAAAGCTATGTTTTTGTGGGGGTATGCTATATGTAACATCCAAAAATAAGTGAAGAGGAGTTCTGTCAACCCTGGGCAGAATTGCATACAAATAGGTACAATGACTTATGCCAAGTTCTCCTTCAACCCAGCTGTTGTATCATTTTGGAAATTTGTTCGAGGCAATGTTGAAGAATGATGGATCACAATGAAAGGACTAGAAATGTTTCCAGGACTGCTTGAATTTTTGGCTGTACACACACTGATTTGAGCTATTATTGAGACACTTAGCACTATGCCTAAATCCATCATCTAACTCTGAACTCCAGGTAGATAACAGTATTCTCAGTCTCATCATGTAACTACTCAGCTCTTGCTTTAAAGGTCTGAGTGTAAGCATAAGATTTATTTGTCAGATTGAAAGGGACTTATGTTTCTTCCCTGCCTCACTATCATCAACATTAATAATAAATAGCATCTTAAAATTCTGAAGGGACTTAAACTCAGGAGAAGCATACCCATCTAGGCAGAGTGAAGACATGGAATGAATTTGAGTTCTTTATGATATATAAAGGACTTGCTAACTATAGGCACCTAGAAATAATGGACCTTTGAGATAATAAGTTATCTTGTTATTTAAGGAAGTGAGAGTAAATTAAAATGAATGAGTTAATTCAGATATTAGGAAAGAAGAAAGAAATTTATTTAGAGTTAGAAATTCTATCCTGGAGTCAGTGAGATAGGACAGTGGGCAGGATGCTTGTTTTTTATACTCCCAACCTGGTTTATTTCTCTGACACCCCATATGGTCCCTTGAGCCTACCAGGACTGAATCCTGAGTGCAGAACCAAGTGTAACTCTTGCACAGTGCCAGCCATGTGTGCCAAAACAATAAAAGAAATTCTGTCCTGACACTAATCTGGAGATATAGAATCTTAGATCCATAGACTATTTTGGAACCTCATTTTTCTTCATTTACAAAGCTAGTAATTTAAAGACATCATTTAACAGTATAAGATTGAATATATTTTAAGCATTTTATTTATCATCATATTTTTTCTCTCAGTATATGTATCACACCCGGCTGTGTTTAGGGTTTACTTTTAGCTCTGTTCTCAGGGATCGCTCGGCAGGTTTGGGAGCAATATGGGGAGCCAGAGATTGAACCTGGGTTAACTGTGCATAAGACAAGTACCTTAACCAATATACTATCTCTCTTGTCCCAAAATCATAGTACTTTCTGATGAAATACTATATTTTCTAATATACTTCATATGTTCCCTACTTATAACCTAGTGATATCAAAATCTGCTATATAATTAATCTCAAGTAAATTTCATTGCCTCTTCATTAGTATTTTAGTTTTGTGGTCTTGACAGTTTTAGGTTAATCAACCTGGTCTTTTTTAAAATTTTGTTTTGTTTGTTTTGTTTTGTTTTGTTTTGATTTTTGGGCCACACCTGGTGACAATCAGAAATTACTCCTGGTTTTGCGCTCAGAAATCGCTCCTGGCTAGGGGGACCATATGGGTCACTGGCAGATTCAACTGCAGTCCTTTCTAGATTAGTGCAATCAAGGCAGGTATCCTATCACTTGCGCCACTGCTCCCCACTTTTTTTTTATTTCTACCTCTACTCTCTATCTTGTATTTCACTTCTTCCTATGATCTTTGCGGAGGGGGGAGGGTAAGTCTCATCACTCCTGGCAGGCTCGGGGGAGCATATGGGATGCCAGATTTGAACCACCTTCTGTCCTGTGTTGGCTGCATGCAAGGCAAATGTCTTACTGCTGTGCTATTGCTTCAGCACCTCTTCCTATAGTCTTTTTTGACTAACATCACTTGGGATGCCATTAGATAAATATACTAGCTTACATATGTTCATATTGAGCTCTAAGGCTCAGATCAATGAAATTATTTCACATATTCAATGAAAGTATCTACTATTAAATAGTGGTAATACAGGTGAAGTGTTAAGTGTTTTGCATATTTAAAGACCTACTGCCACATCTCTAATAGTGGTGTAGTGCCTCTCCAGATATATACTTGTACCCAAAGAGACTTATTAACATTGGATTTTATGGCTTTTGTCACTTTGAACTAATCTTAGATTTTGAAATTTAAATGACATATAATCTTCTGAACACACATTTAAAAAACAAAACGTATCTTAATCTTCAGTGTTCTTACTGAAACTAAGGTTCCCAATGGAATAGAATACAGAGCCCAGAAATAGACTCCACATATGTGGACATAATGATCTCAGAAAAAAATATCCATGCTTATAAAATGAATGAAAAGAAAGCCTTTTCCAATTGTGCTGGAAAAATAAAGAAATAAACAAAGAACTGGATAAATACATGCAACAAAGATGAACCTGCTGATCACTATTAAACAGCATACAAAAAATTAACTCAAGGAGGATTAAAGATATGTATCAGACCAGAAATCATGAAAATGCATAGAGAAGATAGGTAGAAATATCCCCCACCTCATATACCTGATCATGAATAAGTTATATGGAATCTCAACTCCAATGGCAAGGAAAATAAAAAGAATAAACACCAGGGACTACATCAAATTGAAAAATATTTATATAGCAAAACAAACTACCATAACACAAAAAGGCATGCAATTGAAGGCAGATATTTATGCATCAAATGTGGCAAAGAGTTAACATCAAAATAGAAAGCTCACACAACTCCATAGCAAAAAAAAAGATAACTCAAGAAAGTAGGCAAAATGCAAAAATAGACGACTTAAAAAAAGCATACAGATGGCTGATAGACAGATGAAAATTTGCACACCATCACTTATTAGTGAAATGCAAACCAAAAATCAAAAACTACAATAAGATATCACTTCACAACAGTGAGAGTAATATCTATAATAAAAAGACTGAAAACTGCAAAATGTTGATTAGAATGTGGAATAAAAGGAAGTCTAGTAGGAAAGGAAAGTTGATGCCTAAGCATTTATCTGAATAATAGGAAAGCATTGATTTAAAAAGGACATTTGCATTCCTATGAATATAGATTTATTCACAGTATTCACATCGGACTTACTCACAACAGCTAAACATGGTATAAACCAAATGCCCATTGACATATGACTCAATAAGAAAAGTGTGGTTTGTATATGAAATGGAACATTACTCTGACATAGCAAAAAATACATTATGCTCTTTGGATCGAAATAGAGTGAAAAGTGATCATGTTAAGTAAAAATAAAACAAGGAAGTTAAAGACAATGATCAGATAGCTTTACTCATCTGGTGAATTACTAAAGCAAACATACTTTCTTTTTTTAAAAAATATATTTAAACACTTTGATTACAAATATAATTGTAGTTGAACTTCAGTCACGTAAAACAGACTTTCAACAACAAAACTATTAGGTTTGGTGATATCTATTGTGGGTCCTAGAGGACAAGAGAAGGAAAAATGTGAAAAAGTCTTTTTGGTAGTGACTGGCACTGAAAATTTGGTGCCAAAAAAAAGCAGTGACAATTATACACACAACAAATTGTTAATTGATACTCCTGAAATTCTCTAATATCACAACCTAATTATATAAATCAATTAAAAAAAACAGACTTCATGGCCCAGCAGGCAATAAGCCTCTCTTTTGTGATCTGTACCTTTTCCCATGTTTGTAATTTTCTGTTTATTCAAATTATTTATTCTTCTTTTCAAATTTTAGTGAGTCTCTCTTATGTAACACTGTGGTATGCAAAATTGCTCTCAGTAGATGGAGGAAACAAAAACAAATGATTAAAAAAGAGCAATACAGGGGTCCTAGAGCTAGTACAGTAAGCAGGTTGCCTTGCATGTTGATGACCTGGGTTTAATCCCTGGCATTCCATATGATTCCCCAAGCACTTCCTGGAGTGTTTGCTGAGTGCTGAGCCAGGATTAACCCCTGAACACTGCTGGATGTGGCCCCTTCGTGAGTAAAAATAATTACAATATAGGAGGAAGAAAAAAAGACCTGTTTCTTAGGAAAAACATCTGGCAAAAGATGTCACTGAAGTAACTTGAAAAGGATAGACTAAAAACAAATATTCCATTGGATTTTTGTTGTTTAGTACATCAATGGCATGATCTAGCATGCAAGGGTATAGAAAATTGATAAAGTATAGATGTGATTCAATATGACATTTTTTTATATTTTGGGCTACAACTGGTGATACTCGGGGGTTACTCTTGGCTATGCACTCAATAATTGCTCCTGGCTCAGGGGACCATATGGGATGCCAGGGATTGAACCCAGGTTTGTCTTGGATTGCTGTGTGCAAGGCAAACACCCTATCTCTATGCTATCTCTCTGTCCCCAAGTAAAACATAATTCTATGTGAGACTTTGTAGGGTGGTCCTGGGAGGTCCAGAACAGAAATTCTTCAAGAGCTTTAGGGAAAGGCAGTATACTGTGTTTTGACCTGCCCTAACTTTTCCTTAACCCAGAGTTTACCTTGTTTAGGAAGGCTTTAGAAAGAACTCGTTTCCAACATTTCAGCTTGTCCCATTTCATCTTTCCATTCTATACAAATATCTTCCCAACACCACAAATATTTCTCTAAACCACCAGGAAAGAAAAGCAGTTAAAATTTGCAATCTTCATGAAGGTAGGAAACCCTTCAAAAACTTTTTTTTAAATTTTATTTCATTTTAACACCTTGATTACATACATAAATGTGTTTGGGTTTCAGTCATGTAAAGAACACCACCCATCACCAGTGCAACGTTTCCATCACCATTGTCCCAAATCTCCCACCTCCCACCCTCCCCATGCCTGTACTCTGGACAGGCTCTCCATTTCCCTCATATATTCTCATTATTAGGACAGTTCAAAATGTAGTTATTT
>PVKC010034309.1:0-13795 GCA_004027635.1 Crocidura indochinensis
AAAAAAAAAAAAAAAAAAAAAAAAAAAAAGAGAAAAGAGCTGGAAGTTCCAGCTCACCGTAATGAGTGATGAGTTTAGTTAGAGAAATAGCTACATTTTGAACTGTCCTAATAATGAGAATGTATGAGAGAGGTGGAGAGCCTGCCTAGAGTACAGACGGGGGGTGGGTAGGGAGGAGGGAGATTTGGGACAATGGTGATGGGAACGTTGCACTGGTGATGGGTGGTGCTCTTTACATGACTGAAACCCAAACACAATCATGTATGTAATCAAGGTATTAAAATAAAATATAAAAAAGAAAATAAATTATATTGATAACTTGATGGTTCTGTATATATGACAAATATTCTGAAGTTTTATCTATTAGGTAAATTTTATTACTTTTTAGTTAATTACTATAAATATTATCTATTTTTTTCTTTGTTTTATTATTTTACCTGAGAGGCATTAACATTTTTCAAGATAAAAAAAAAGAATTCTATGAAAGTTAAATAGAGCATCATTTAAATACTTCTTTCAATATTCCTAAAGTAGGAACCATCATTACCAACAATAATATGCATGTTGATAGCAGGATTTCATAACAGGGAAATTAGGGTAATCACTCAAAAAGGTCTAGATGAGGTTAGAACTACCTCTCAACTAGAGATTAATCATCCACCCAGAATCTCCATATCAGTCCACTCTGCAATTATCTGGGTTTGCATTGTGACAAACCCCTGCATGGCTCTGACCCAGTCAGAACCCATATATGGATCTGACTTTGGGCTACCTACATCATCCATCTACTGATAGCAGCTTAGTCAATCCTTTCAGATGCAGTATCTGAGGACATTAGTAGAGATGTCTATTTGTAGATATGTTACACTGATGACCCAGAGGAGAACTTCTACATATGATTGCACTACCTTTAGCCTGCTTGCCAGCCTACTTTGGGCACCTAAAGACTAATGGAACTTTCTGAGCCACAAAAGGTGTAACCCTGAGGAAAGCATGGCTACATATTATGCCTATGGGCACTAAACACCTGGGATACACCTGTTTGGTACTGATCACTATGCCCTCAACAGTTACCTGCTTCTTACTCCCAGATCTGAAGAGACAAAAGAGAAAATATCTCAAGACTTTAACAACTCTATCATTAGTGTTTCTGAGTAATCTGAACTTTGACCTTTTTTGTTATTATATATATTATTATATATATTCACAAAGATATTTTTGCAATCTACCCAGCAGTGCTCAAGGCTTACTCCTGACTCGACTCAGGGATCATTCCTGGTGGGGTTTGAATGAACATTTGTAGTGCTGCATATTGAACCAGTGCATGCAAGGTAAGTGACATGCTGTACTATTTATACTCTGCCCCTAAAGTTCACATTTTGAATGCCATAGATAGATAGATAGATAGATAGATAGATAGATAGATAGATAGATAGATAGATAAAATATAAAATTATTCCAGTGCTTTCAGATCACATCAATTAATATTAAATTATTGTCATGTCTATCTTCACTTTACATGCCTCTTTCCATTCATTAAAGAACTATATAAAAGGAGTTGCAAATAGTAAGTCTGCCTTCTTTGCCACTCCCCAAATTAGCAAGTTTATTTATCTGCAGGTTAAAGTTGTCACAATTTTTAAATTAAACCCAGAAGTTCTCAGAGCTTACTACTGCCTTTGCACTCAGGAATCACTTCTGGTGGTCTTGGGTACTATATGCAATGCTGAGGATTAAATTCAGGATAGTACTTGCAATCATGGCCCCTACCTGCTCTGGCAAAATTGTCACAATTTTAACCTATGTTTTATATATGGAAATGTACGTTTCTACATTCATTTATGCCATATTTATATAGCTGCATTTTGTTTATAGTCTACTTGTATTTTTCTTTCTAGTGTTTTAGTTAAAGTTCAACAAAATGAATTATCAAAGTGTGTTATAGGGATTGGAGAATTAGTACAGGGATTAAGGCCTAGCTTATAGCTGACCTCAGTTGGATTCTCAACACTGCACCAGTAGGGATCATTCCTGATCACAAAACTAGGAATCACCCTTGAACATTGCCAGGCATGTCCAAAACTTCTACCACTACCAAATAGGAGCCAGTAAAATGATTTAAATAATTAGCATATGCTTTGTTTGCAAGAACCTCAGGTTGATTTATGATATTTCATTTTCCCTATTCCCCCTCCCAGCATTACCCAGAATGAACTTCAATCATCATGTCTGATGTGGCACAAAAATTAAATAAAGTAATATTTAAAAAAAAAAGAAAGTGTTATATTAAAGGGTAAAAGTAACTGGCAAGCATTAAATAATATAAATAGAAATATAATGGATCTACAGAAAATAAAAAGTTCTCTAAAAACATGGAATTATTTTATGAAAATTTGCAACTGTATTTTGAAGTCTTAAGTGTTTTAGGTGTAGGGGACGGGCGGTGGCGCTGGAGGTAAGGTGCCTGCCTTACTGCGCTAGCCTTGGATGGACCGTGGTTTGATCCCCTGTGCCCCATATGGTCCCCCAGGCCAGGGGTGACTTCTGAGCGCATAGCCAGGAGTAACCCCTGAGTGTCACTGGGTGTGGCCCAAAAACCAAAATAAATAAATAAATAAATAAATAAAAATAAATGTTTTAGGTGTCTAGGCAGAAATGGTGGTACAGCAGATAGGACATTTGCCTTGCACTCGCTGATCCAGGTTTTATTTTCAGCAACCCGTATGATTCCCAGCCCATCAAAAGTAATTCCCAAGACAGAAACAAGAGTAAGCCCTGAGCATCCCTTGGGTATAGCCCCAAAACAAACAAAAACGTTTGTGATGTCATTTGTTTTAAGCCAGAGTGAACTATCACTTCAGGATTATAATATATCTAAAATATCAACTGTTTAATAAGACAAATAAAAAACCATGAAGGTAGAGTATTTGTCCTTTTTCCATTATATGATCTTTTTCTTTATTAGTATAGTAAGAGGATGACATTGTATCTACTTTCAATTCTACTTTTCCTGATTGGAAAAACCCAACTTCTGATATGGCAGATTCTAATGAGAGTGGAAATTCCCTTTTCTTCATTGTTGCAGCATATCCTACATGTGATCATGTCTTCTGAATTCTATGATTTATGTTAAAGGAACATGCATGTCTTTATTTGCTTTATACTTTCCCACTGCAAATTTGTGTAGCTTAAGAACCACTCCAATTCTCTCTCTCTCTCTCTAGACCTCACTAACCAAGATGTGGGTTCACTTTCTGGGACTGAAGACATGGCACAGCAGGCAAGGAACTAGCCTTACATGTGTCTGACCCAGATTTGATTCCTAGCATCCCATGTAGTTACATGAGCACCTCCAGTGGGTAATTCTTGAGTGTAAAGCCAGGGGTAACCCCTGACCATTGTCAGGTGTGACCCCCCCAGAAAAGAATTGTGTTTATTGTCTTTAAGAAAAGTTGCCAGGGCCGGCGAGGTGGCGGTAGACGTAAGGTGTCTGCCTTGCAAGCGCTAGCCAAGGAAGGACCACGGTTCGATCCCCAGGCGTCCCATATGGTCCCCCCAAGCCAGGGGCAATTTCTGAGCACTTATCCAGGATTAACCCCTGAGCATCAAACGGACGTGGCCCAAAAAAAAAACAAAAAAAAAAAGAAAGAAAAGAAAAGTTGTCACTGCTGTTGACTCTTCCGTGGATAATTAGTTGTCCTTTCTTAATGCCACCAATGCACCTCAGACATCTTGGTCCCTATCCCCATCCTTTTATATTTGTGTTTTCTACACTCAATTTATTTGATTCTTCCTCACTATACTCTGGATCCTAGTGTGTTCTCAACAACTCCCATTTAAACCATGCATTTCTTCATGCAGTTATTTAAATACCACATATAAGTGATATTCTGTATTTATCTTACTTCTGGCTTACATCACTTAACATAATGTCTTCTAGTTCCATCCATGTTGCATCAAATTGCATGATTGCAGCATTGCTTACAGCTATGTAGTATTCCATTGTATATATGTGCCACATCTTTTTGATCCACTCATCTGATGTTGGTCATCTATGTTAATCTTAACTTTTAGCAACTTAGTGAGTGCTGCAATGAATAGCAGTGTACATACATTCTTTTGGATCAGTGTTTTTATGTCCTGGAGATAGATACCCAAAAGTTGGATTGTTGATTCATATGGCATATCAAATCTTACCCAGAGTCAATAGCAATGGGATCATAAGATCCAAATTCTTCTTCTTCTTCTTCTTCTTCTTCTTCTTCTTCTTCTTCTTCTTCTTCTTCTTCTTCTTCTTCTTCTTCTTCTTCTTCTTCTTCTTCTTCTTCTTCTTCTTCTTCTTCTTCTTCTTCTTCTTCTTCTTTCTGGTTTTTGGGTCACACCCAGTGATGCTGAGGGGTTAGTCCTGTCTATGCACTCAGAAGTCACTCCTGGGGGCAGGAGCAGTGACGCCTTACCACTTTTGCCACCGCTCCCGCCCCAAGATCCAAATTCTAATAACCAAAACTTAAAATGGGTGTGTTATGCTGGCAGACTGGGGGATAGGGATAGTGGTTGTATGGTATAGACTCTGGAAACATTGGTGGAATGAGGTAGTCACTAGTGGTGGGATTGGTTGTGAAATATATTTTCTGAAATCCAACTATGAAAAAATGTATAAATAACAATGATTTTGATAACAATATAAAAGTAAGTAAATATATAAGGAAAACTTTTTTACCTACATAATAAGCAATCACTTTTCTATTATTTTACAGTAAATTAGTACTGTTCAGTTTAGACACACATTGTCAGTTTTCCCTAAAAAAATAAAAATCATTATGAAAATTATGCATTGACTGTTTAAAAAATTAGAAAACAATTTTTAAAATATAATTCTGATCATCAGAAAAGAAAAATTCACAATTTTAATCAAGAAACAACCATTTGCATGTTACTAAATGCTCTTTGTGGGGAAAAGTAAAATGATCCATGCATTCATCTGAGGAATTAAAAAAAAAACTACAGTAAGAGAATAATACCCAATGAAAATAGAAAGTTTTGGGTAAGAAATGCAATGAAGACAGAGAAAGGACCACTATGACAATAATTTAAAATAATCACTAAATGATGAATTGAAAAGAAGTAAACTGATATTCATGATACCCCTTTAATAACAGTATTGCAAAACACAGTGCATAAAAGAATAAAAGGAAAGAGAGAAAGAGATAAAAAGTGTCTACCATTGTTTCAGGCTGGGAGCAATAGGAAGGTAACTGGAAGAAGAAACTAAATAGATTTATTAGATACACTTAATAATCCTAGCATTGCTCCAAATACTCCTCCCTTCCTGTTTTGTATCGGTTTTTCCTGCACAGAAGTTATGTCTGATGCTCTTGGGTAAGAATCTGACTTGTGTGAGATGCTCTAATGTTTGTCGGGATGATTTATATTCTTATCTTTTTTCTCTACAGTAAAAAAAAGTCACGAGAAAGGAAGAAATCAACAGTAAACAGGGAATAAAATATTGACAAAGCAAGTTCCCTGAGGGTTTGGAGAAGATTGATTAGATAATTCAAACCACAAACAGAAACACTTTTTCTGCTGCTAACTGAAAATAATATGGGGAAAACAGCATAGTATAGTATAGTATAGTATAGTAAATATAGTTTTAGATAAATAACCACAGCACAAGTAAATAATAGGAACTGGAAACCTCATTTAATTCAATAGATATTAATGAGTCACACAAAAAAATCAGTTCCCAGTGAAAAATATCCATCAATCAGCCATGTAAACATTAAACATAGATATTCAGAGAAGAACTCCGAGCAGGAGAGAATATGTAATTGAGCTAATAAAGTTAATGGTATATTCAAGAGTCATTTGTTGTTTTAATTATAATGATTACTAAATGCACCTTGTTAGTCAACATACCGGGACTAAATGGCATTAACAGTTTAAATCCTTTCCTACCTTTAAACATTTCTAAAATATTAAAGAAGAAAATTAACAAGCCCTTCAATATCAAGCACTGTGCCAAATAACCTAGTTAATTCCTTAGAACATGCTCAAAAAAATGACTCTGAGAAATTAAATCCATTGCTAAAATTATGGATCTAGAAAAATTGGGACTCAAACTTGGTATGCTTTCTGTAACAGTTCACTCTTTCCACAAATCAAAATAAAAGAGTTAAAGGAGTAATGAGAGAGAATGGAAGGAAAGTGAACAGAGGTGAAAAGAAAGGAGGGGGAAGGGGAAAAGAAGAAAGGAGAGGTGAAAGGAAAGAAGAGGGGAGGGAGGAGAGGGAAATGGAGGCAGGAGAGGGAATGGAGAGGGAAGGGCAAAAAAAATTCCTCCAGCTAACTAATATTTCTTTTTTGTTTATTTGTTTTTTGGTTTGGGGCCACACCCGGTGACACTCAGGAGTTACTCCTGGCTTTGCACTCAGAAATGGCTCCTGGCTTGGGGGACCATATGGGATGCAGGGGATTGAACCCAGATCCATCAAGGATAGTCACATGCAAGGCAAACACCCTACCGCTGTGCTATCTCTCCAGCTCCAGCAAACTAATATTTCATAGAAATCTTTGTTTTTTATTTTTGTTTGGTGGAGGTCACACCTGGTAATGCTCAATAATTACTATTGGATATGTACTCAGGTTTTACTCTTGACTGTTCAATGAGAAATATAGAATGCCAGGAACTGAACCTGGATCAGCAGGCTGCAAGGAATGTGCTCTACTGTTTGCTCTATCCAGCCCAAAAGACCTTTCAAGTACCTAACAGATATCTGGCAGAACAAGAATCCTATTTACTTATCTTGACTCTTTTGTAGCTCTGTAAAGTGCTATAGATTTTTAAAAAATATTTTCAGACAACTAACAATATGTGGATAGAATCCCTTTCTGTTATTTTTTTTCAAATTTTATTTTGTTATATAGTCACTGTGAAATTACGAAGTTCTTCATGATTGAGTTTCAAGCTTGAAATGTTGCCACACGAATGACTTCACCCTGCCATTTGCTTCCCACAAATCTGTTTCTCTAAGATTCTTTTTTTTTAAAATATATAAATGTTGGCACTGTGATTTGCAGTACTGTTACTGATAGGTTTTCTTACATAACATTTTATCACCTTTCTTTGGGGGGAGAGACACACCTATAACTCAGAGGTTACAACTGTCTGCACTCAATAACCACTCCTGGTGGTTTCAGGGGACCATATGGGATGCCGAATATTGAACATGGATCGGCTGCATGGTAGGCAAGCACCTTACACACACACTCCTTTTTATACTTTGAGGACAGTTGTCAGTTGTGGGTGACATGTCCCAATCCAATTGCCATTATAGGGGGTGTCATCACCCTTAAAGGTACATTAACTAATTCCCATAAATACATCAACAGCTCCCTTCCAATGTCTCATATAAGGAACTGAAAAAGAAGTAGCATGAACCAGCCTTTAAATCAAACATCATGCCCTCGCTAAAAAGTCACATGTTCAAACTTTTTCTCAGTAAGCAAAACATTCATAATACATGTTTAATTCTCCATTACTGTCAGTCTTTTATTTTCTTCAGTCCTACTACCTTATAAACTTACATGGCTCACAAGCCTACAAGCTGACAAGAAAACTATAGCGATTTTCTGCTACAGGGTGAGAAAACAGTGACAATTTACTACTTCATGTGTAATAACAAATGACTCAAATCTCAGTTATTTATTATTCACATGCCCACTGTGGGTTGTATTTAACTCTACACCAGAGATGTCTTCACTCCAAGACCCAGACTAATGGTACATAAAGTCTGTGACAGAGGCAAAAAAATGTGAATAAAATACAAGGTCATTCTCTAAGAATCTGTCTCCATTCGATCAAAAGAATTATTTGATAACTCTGCTATCAAGAGAGGGAATGTGAAATTTTCTGCCAGGGCCCACACCCTTTGGAGAGGAAAGAAACTGTTTGAGATTTTATACAACTGACCTTCCTCAATTTGATGAAGACCTGTCATCGTTGCCAAAATGCCTTAGAAAAAATGTCATCTAAGGAACCAAATCTCAACATGTGTGCACAAGATTCTGCCAGAGCAGTGTAAATCTGCTCATTTTCTAGTCACACCTGCCATGTTGTCTTAAGTTTCTCTGACAGTGACAGATGGTGCTGGTTTCCTAGAGACTCCCTAAGGTGAGGCAAGGTCTTTGTAATTCCTAGACTGTAGGACCCAATATCTAAAGAAAACAGACATCAACTCAGTGCAGCCTCTGGGGCAGGGTGATGAAAGGAATGCTTCCATATTTGTCTCAGCAAAGGACATTTCACTGAGTCACTCCATTTTACAGCCTCCCAGAGGTCAAATTAGATCACTTAGAATAAATACATTAAGACCCACTTGTCCATTCAGATAAATCATTGACTTTGCTTTTTTGTATGTTTTTAATTTTTTTGACCTAGCAAAAAGGCTTTTCAAAACAGTTACTTTTATGATCAATTTTTGCCTGTATAGTATCATAGAAATTGTACTTTATATCTAATACTATGATTATTTCTATATTGAAGCATGTAAGACTTAAGAAGATAATAATGCCTTCACAAACATGAGCTATAAATGAAATAAAGATGATTTAATTATTTGAATTATATACATAAAATGTCCCTGCAGAAAATGTATCTAAATACAGTTAATATAAAAAATAAATATGGTTAATATAAAGATAATAGAAAATAACTTTAAAATAATTTATAATTTTATATACCACACATGAAGCTACAACCTATGAATGCATACAGATTTATATTATTTATTATATATATATTTTATGATATAATTATTGATTATCAATCATCAATCATTTATTACTCATGTAAACATATAAGATCATCAAGTTAAAGAGTATCTCATATGGGAATAATTGCATTTTTAACTCACTTTAAAACAACTAATATTGCTTCTTTCTTTTGTATTGTTTTGTTTTGTTTTGGGTCACACCTGGCAGCGCTCAGGGGTTACTTCCTGGCTCTAAGCTCAGAAATAGCTCCTGGCAGGCTCAGGTGATAATATGGGATGCCGGGATTCAAACCACTGTCCTTCTGCATGAAAGGCAAATGCCCTACCTCCATGCTATCTCTTCGGTCCTGATATTTCTTTATTTGAGAAATACATACTGAGCATAAATCATAAGCTAAAAACTCTTCCAGGTATAAAATATAGCAGAAAATCAAGCAGATACAAGCCCTGTTTCTCCTAGACATTAAGATCTAGTTGGAGGAAGGAGATAGTACTGTTATTTTGTTCTATGTTCTTTATAACTTTCCAGTATTCTTCACCCTGTCTGTATCTACCTAGAACACACTGAAAGTACAAAAGAAGAATTAAGTTGCAGAATTTATTCATTATAGATATATATGTTCATATTTTTTGTGAAGAAAACCTCTCCACACTATCCTTTCTATATTTTTATTTGGAAGCTTAAACTTTTCCACTCTGCACTTACTGTTCTGAGAACAACGATTCCCTACTACAGTACATTTTTCTGAGAGTAAATTGATTTACTCTCATTGTGTTATATAGGCATTCATTAGTCCTCATTGGATTTCCTGAACCAATGTCTTTGAGAATAATTCTTTTTTAGTGTTTGGAAAAAAGGTTTACTTCTGGCTCTGCATTCAGAAATCATTCCTGGCAAGCTCGGGGGACCATATGGGATGCTAGGGATCAAACCCAGGTTCATCCTAGGTCAGCAGCGTGCAAGGCAAATGTCCTGCCACTGTGCTATCACTCTGTCCCCCTGTGAATAATACTTTATTGCATTATTCTTGAATCATCTAATTCAAAGGTATTGTTACCTGCTATAATCCTAATCTACCCAAAAACTCAGAAATAAATTATACTTGTGGAAGAGAGGTGAATATAAATTCCGTCTAAGAAATAGCTTATATACTAATGTAGATGTTGGTAAATGATATTGAAAAAGGGAAAGAAATAAGTTCTGGCTTAGTACAATCGGGGGCTTTATGTATAGTGTAAACCTGAAAGGCTTCATTAATAAAAATAAGTAGTAATAGTAATTATCCTATCTTCCAGAAAAACTTGCTCTCATAAAAATGCTTTGTTGTTGTTGTTGGGGTGCAGGTTAGGCTTCATCAAATAGTGCTAAGAACTTACTCCTGATTCTGTCTGTGCTCCAGAATTACTCCTGGTGGGTTTGATTGGTCATAGAAAGTGCTAGGTATCAAACCCAGAACAGCCTTATGCTATTCTTTAGTCCATCAAAATTTTATTATTACTTTAGAAAGCCATATTCTTGATTGAAAAATAAAGTATTGAAAATATCATTTATTATGACAGAGGCAGATGAAAAAGTGCACTAAGCACAATCCCCTTGGCCTACATCTTCATTTGCTCACAAGATTGCAGAGTTTTCCCAAACCTCCCTTTGAATCCTGATGAATCTCTGTTGACCCTAGGATTCTGAGACCGAAAAACAGGCAAGACAAAGTAACCAATTCCTAATTTTTTAAATTTTTTTCAGGTAATTCTAGGAAAGCGTAGAACTTCTCATTTCACCTTTAGGAATGATTTTCTTCCAAAACATGATTTAACATTTTGTCCTCATTTTCATCTATTGATAAAAAAAAAAAAGAGAGAGTAACTCTGACATATTTGTCTATTCACCTTTATTTGTAAAAGTGTCAATTATGGGTTTTTACCCATTTTTCCTTGATATCTACTTTTTTTAACTGATGTTTAAAAAATTCCCTGATTTATAAAATTAGTCATAATATGGTTGTTTCAGGCATACGGTGTTCCACATCAATTTTACCAACATTCTTTCCACTAGTTTCCTCTCTTTCTGACCCCCCTGCCATGCAGTCTACCTGTTTAATAAGCACAGTAAAACTATTTTATATTACTGGCTCCAGAAAACTTAGAGGAATCACAAAAACATTTATCAGAAAATAAATGAATGAAACTCAATTTGTGATGATTACAATGATTTTAGCCTATATAAATAAAGACGTTAAGGGCCAGAGCAGTGGCACAAATAGCAGAGTGTTTGCCTTGCACACGCTAACCTAGGACAGATCGCAGTTCGATCCCGAGACATCCCATATGGTCCCCTAAGCCAGGAGCAATTTCTGAGTGCATAGCCAGGAGTAACCCCTGAGCGTCACCAGGTGTGCCCCAAAAAGCACAATAACATAAAATAAAATAAAGAAATTAAACTCATTTTGTACAATATAATGCTTACTCTCATTTACATAGGAAAGTTTTCAACTTTAGTATCTAAAATATATTGCATCTAAAATATATTGCATTAACTTTTATACTTGGTCTCATTATGGTAATAATCTTAACTCTCATTAACAAAACTTTAAATTTTTTAATAATATATTTTAAGGTTTACATAAATTAAAGCCTGTGACTGTAAACTTATTAAGAGTAAAAAAAATAAGAAAATTTAAAGGGGAAAATCTGAATAGGCCTATAAAATAGTGAAGTGTTTATCCTAAGAAAGGGAATATTAAAAAAGACTTTTAGGATAGCACATTCAATATAAACGAGAAGTTAATTTATTCATAAAAACTGCATAAAATCCCTTAGCAAGCTAGAAGCACCTTCCTTAATTTAGTGGAAGGTATCTATTAGTAACATGAGTGAATGCGATATTCAGTACAATATGCTGAGAAGCTGGTATTATCCTCTACATTGGTTTCAAGAATATGAATTCCCTAAGCTGTTATCTGTCCCTGAAGTATTGAAGGAACACATCAAGCCTGGATGATAATCTAGCTGGATAAAATATTTTTGGCAAGGTACTTAATTCATCAAATTATTTTTCTTTGGTTTTGGTTTTTGAACCATACCCAGTGGCACTCACGAGTTTCTCTTGGCTCTGCTGACAGGCTCCAGGGATCATATGGTATACGGGAGATAGAACCTGGGTTGACCTTGTGCAAGGCCAACACCCCACCTACTGTGCTTTCACTCTGCTTCCCTCCCCCCCATCAATTCATTGAATTTTTGAACTGTATTTTGAACTGTATTCCTCCATTCCATTCTGGCTCGTAGACTCTCATATGATAGATCTGCAGTGATTTTCATAAGATCTCTTAATAATATTGCAGTTTTCAATATTCTGCCTCTATCTTGGACATTTTCATTTTGAGAACAATGAGTCTTGAAGTTTTCCTAGTTGTTCTTTTTCCTTTTTTTCTTTTTTTTTGGGGGGGTACTCTTCATTATGTCGATCCTTTTTTCTCTTTTAATATTTTATTTAAACACCTTGGTTACAAACATGATTGTGGTTGGGTTTCAGTCATATAAGAGGACACCCCCCATCACCAATGCAACATTCCCACCACCAATGTCCCAAATATTCCTCCTCCACCCCCTTCTCTAGTACCCTTTGTGCCTCTGGGATCTTGATGCCTATATTCCTCAAGTCTAGGAATTCTTTTTTGTGGTTTCTTAATTTTTTTTATCAAATTTGCTTTTCATTTTTCAGGGACTTGATTCTTATATTCTTTTTGAGCTCCTCCTATAGTTCTTTGATATATTGTTCATTTCTTTTCAGACCTTCTCACCTTCTGTTGTTTTCTAGCAGTTTCCTTCATCATCTTGGAACTCCTTGATCTTTAGCTCAGCTGCTGTTTATCTACTATTCAGAGAATATATTGCATTTTTATTTTTGGGGTGTTTGGGCTACACCTAGCATTCATTATTCAGTCATTCGTCTGGCTCTGCATTTAGTCATTACTCTGGTTGGGCTCAGGGAACCATATGGGAGTACCAGAAATTGAATCCGGTTGACTTTGTGCAAGACAAATGCCCAACCAACTGTATTATTGTTCCAGTCTTTTTATTAAAATTTTAAATTCATCTATCGTAGTCTTCATTTCTGCATATAGTTTTTTTTATTTCAGCACTCATTCTTCTGAAATACTGACTTTTCTCATTGCTTGTATTATTATTTATTTGATTTATTAAACATCCTTTAATGGTGTCACTAAAGTCTGAGATTTACTGGACTGGTTGGTGCTATTTGAGCCCTCTTCTGTTTTTGTATTGCTTATTAAGATTGGTGGGCTTTTACACATCTTCTCCATAGGATTTTCTGTTCTCCTACTATATTAGAAAGGCAGAAGCAAATCTGCAAAAGCATGCATTTTTAAAAGCTAAATCAGTTTTTCCACTTAATTCTGTTATTTTGTGCCAGTAGAATCAGAGGTTTATTTAAAAAAAATAGTTGATCAGTTGACAACTATAGCTTGCCACCAAACAACTTCATATTATTTTAAAATACTTCTTGCAATATGTGTTTTATGGAGGCCAGCCAAGGTTTCTGACAAGCCACTGGAGCAATAGTGCTTTTATTTTTTTATCCATTCTATGCCCTTCTACATCAAATCCTCTTAAAACATTCAAAATCAATATTTGCCTTTGAAAAGCTGATGAGGGGCCCGGGAGATAGCATGGAGGTAAGGCGTTTGCCTTTCATGCAAAAGGTCATCAGTTCGAATCCCGCTGCCCCATATGGTCCCCCGTGCCTGCCAGGAGCAATTTCTGAGCATGGAGCCAGGAGTGAAAAACTGATGTGTATCTGCCTAACTACCTTTGTGTATTAACCATAATTCTTAGCAAGAGTGTAGCCTTCCAAATTTAATAAATCATTTTGTGCTATTAATTATGCTAAAACTACCAACTAATTTATTTTAATAGCTTTAGGTCACAAGATGTAGAGCCAGCGAATCTCTAACTTGCTTCACCATTCATTAATTTGCTAAATATTTACTCTGTATCTTTAGTAT
>PVKC010034310.1:0-13735 GCA_004027635.1 Crocidura indochinensis
TCCTCCCAAGACTAAGTCCCCTATAGTTTCACATCTTCATGTTATTCCAAATTCAGCTGTCTAGAAAGTAATCAAAATTTCTGTTGAGGTGTTCCTTTAGTTTATAGTTCCAGCAGTTTCTGTACAGGTAATAAAACATGATTCTATGGGTAAATTATGAACAGAAAAGAAGGCAGATTGATAAATATCCCTGGCAATATAGATTTTTTTTTTTTTTTTTTGTGGGCCACACTGGTGATGCTCAGGAGTTGCTCCTGGCTCTGCACTCAGAAATCGCTCCTGGTTTGAGAGACTATCTGGGATGCTGGAAGATCAAACTGCTGCCCGTCCTAGATTGGTGCATGCAAAGCAAATGCCCTACGGCTTGCACCACCGCTCTGGCCTCACAATATAGATTTTTCAAAGTCATGGTATTGCCAAACAAAATCAGCTTAGGGCAAGGAGGATTTAGAGATGCAGAAACCCATTTGAGAAAGAAAACCCACAGAGATGCAGAAACTAAGGCATTGGCTGTTTTGAGAGAAGAGGGTCCCAAAGCAGAAACACAGGTTGTAACAAGAACATAAAAAGGACAATCCAAAGTTTCCAGTTCTTCCTCAAGACAGCATCCTTGCAACACACCATCTACATAGAATTTGGAGCAGGGAGCTTGGGAAATTCCTGCAAAACCAACTTTGTAGCAGCAAGCAGGGTACATTCTTCATTTTGAGATTTTTGCCTGCAGCTTTGCTTCTCGACTTGAGATGTGCACTCAGCTCTTTCCTTCTGGAGAAGGCGTATTCCCTCTTTCCACTCTTATTTCCCAAATCCACTTGCCTTACTTCATTATTCATTTCCTTCCTGAAATTACATTTTCTTATTTTCTGTTCATACTCTAAAAATTATTTTAGGCATCATAACTTACAACATTGGAAATGGCATACAACAGTTCAACACCATACCCTCTACCAAAGTGTCACCAGTCCTCCACCATGTCCCATTGTCCCACTCATCTTTTATCCCTCCATCTTCCAGATCAGATCAGTTCTCAGTTTCTGTTGCTTGATTTTTTTTTTTTTTTTGGTCACACCCGGTGGCGCTCAGGGGTTGTTCCTGGCTCTGTCCTGAGAAGTATCTGTTCTTCTTCTAACTTCACTCAGCATGATATTCTCCACAGACTTTTCTGTGAGAACAGGTGATGAATCTGGAAACCTGAGTCTCTGAGGGTAAGACAGGCAATGACTTCCTTTTCCTGCATTAGACAAATCCTCACTCTATTCTGAGATAACAACTCCCAAGGAAATCAAGTGGTGGGGAAAATTTCCTGCTGCATCCTGACAGTTGTCTAGTTGGGCTGGAGTCAGGCAGGTCTGTTCATGGCAGACCGTATAAATCTTCATTTTCATCTTTCCAAGTGACTCTGGTGGGTTGAGCAAGAAGGCAGTAACGTTCTTCAGGAGTGCTACAACCTCCTATAACTCCTCATTCCTAGTACACTAGGAAACTTGTTAGATCACCTTATTTTATCCAAATCAAAGATCATCCCTGGTTTCTTTGTACGTATTTATTTACAAGTTGGTTTTACCTCAAAACAGAGATTATCTTCAATGTAAAATTTGCTGGGACTGCTGCAGGATAGCCTAAGCTCACTGCCCTTACTCTGTCCTTACTACCCCACTTGAAGGTGGTCTCTGTACTCAATGAAAATGATCATTCTTGCAGGCAACTCGCTCTCCATACAAGGGAGACTTGCCAGACTACACGTTTTTCACCCTCAGTGTCTGGATTATTTCATGTAGTGACTCTGCTTTATACTCTTTCATCTGGGGCTAGAGATACAGCCCATTGGGGTGATTTTTACAGAGACATTTCTTTTGTGGAGGAAACCTACATTTTTTTTAGGGATTTCCTTCTTTCATCCATAATAAATATACTCTTTTATCCAGACTACTAGTGATGTTTCCTGGAAACTCAGGTTTGTTTTGAGTTTGTTTGAGTTCAGAAAAAGTCATTAATTTTCAGCATTTCTAGCTTTATCTAGTCCTAAGAATAGGAATCACAACCTAATCCTTTATATATATGATCAGAAATCCTTGGTCCTAACTCAACCATTTATTGAATCCCTTCAAGATTGATTCTAAGGGTCTTGAATCCATATGAATGAGGGATTGACACAGCCCTACTGCTCCTCTTCACATGATGTAGACTTCACTTCTAATGTCCTATTTTTATCTTGGACCAAAATTTGTCACCTTGAAATATGCCACTTTAGCATATGATTATTTTATTTTATTTTTTGTTTTGGTTTGTTTTTTTTGGAAGATCACACCTGTCAATGCCCAGGGGTTACTCCTGGAAGGCTTAGGGGACCATATGGGATGCTGGGAATCGAACCACCATCGGTCCTGGGTTGGCTGAGTGCAAGGAAAATGCCCTACTGTAGTGCTATCTCTCTGGACCCAACATATAATTATTTTAAACAGTAGCCCTGAAATGTAGTATTGCAGGATAGATGTATTTCTAACTTTCTTTATATGCCCAATGATGGATCCTTTGGAAGAAACTCAATTGTCATAGATTGTCCCCTGGGGGTTTAATAAAACAAGAAAAATTAATATTTATAACAGAAGAATCTAGCTCAATTCAGACAAACTTTGTCACAAATAAGCTAACCTCTACTTATTCTTTTAAAGGCCCTTTCACCTCTCCTAAAAATCAATTACACTTTCCTGAAAGACTTGATACCTCTCCTCCATTTTTCCTATTCAGATGGTAAGTTTAAATTCTAAACCACCTATTTGACCTACGTGTTATTCTGTAGATATGCCAACATATATGCAACATATACAGGTTAATCATTGTCTATTTTTTTCTTCTGATTAGTGGTTTTTTATTACAGCAACTCAGTTTAGAATTTAGAATACCAGATAGGAAAAATTATTTTCTTTCCCTACATACTCAATATTCTATATAAAGACAACAGGCACCATTCCATTTTCATATATGCCATCCTACCAACTACAGCTTTTAGTTTCCTCCAAAGATTTCTGGCCACTTTACTTTCTTGTATTCTCAGTTGAAAATTTACAAGGAAATTGCTTTATCTTTGCATCGCATTACTAAGTGTTTAGTAAATTGAAAACTTTCAGGTTATTATCCATTCAATAATATTGCAAAGAGTAAAATATATTCTGTTTTGAAATATTTGGTGTGCAAAATCAAGATCTCTAATTATGGAGGATTGACTTTGACAACCACAACTGAGCAGAACATTTCCTGGCACCATAAAGACAGACCTTGGAGTTTGACAATGAACATGTCTGGAGCCTGTTGTTGGTCTCATGACAGTATGCTTCAAGGGTGGAGGCACCCTGTGTCTCTTGCAGGGGTTCTCAAACTTTTTAAACAGGGGGCCAGTTCACTGTCCCTCAGATCGTTGGAGGCCGGACTATAGTAAAAATAAAAACTACGAACAAATTCCTCTGCACACTGCATATATCTTATTTTAAAATAAAGAAACAAAATGGGAACAAATACAGTATATGGCCCGCGGGCCGTAGTTTGAGGACCACTATTAGACCAAGGGAAGTCCCTTTCTAATTTTCCCAATACCTACTATGCCTATGCAAAAACAAAAACAAAACAAAAAACAACAACATTGCCACAGTAGCCACCTTCTTTTTCTTTTCCTTCTTTTAATTTAATTTATATTTATAGCTTCTAGACAGGGGCTCCCACCCACTATATTTTTTTAACAGAACCATAGAACATGAATCATCTTGTTTTGCCTCATATTTCTATGTCTTCCTACAAATTGAGAAAAAAATAAGTGGATGGTACCAAGTGTCAAGCGGTCTCATGAGCATTGAGTGGAAATAAAAAATGATCAGACCTAAATACTCCAACCAAAGTCAACGACAATAAAATCAAGAGACCCAAACTGCAACAAGCTATACACAAAAGGGACCTGTTATACTGGCAGTCCACGAGGCTAAAGGTGGAGGTATGGGATACATGCTGGGGACAGTGGTGGAGGGAGGTCAATACTGGTGGTGGGAATTGCCCTAATTCACTGTCACTATGTATTTTAAATATAACTGTGAAAGACTTGTAATTCACATTGGTCTCAATAAAAATTAAAAAATAAAGGAAACCAAAGAAAAATATTCAAATATTTGGAATATTTGTAGTCTAGTAGATTCGTGAGTCTTTACCAGTCCAGGTAAAACCTGTTGCAGGGAGTTAGACTCCTTCCTACCTACTGCTTGCTGCTATGCTCTTGACTGCCATGTTATGACAAATGATGTGAAAGTCTTTTTCACAGCAGTTCAGGTTTGAGCCTAGTGAAAGGGCTTCCTAGGGGTTTTCTTGAGCTCAGTGGACTTGAATGCACAGCTTCTCCTGTTTATAATCCATTATATGCCTTTGTTCTTAGTACTGAAACTCTTCACTTCTGGATTCCAAATTCTAAGCACTCAGCTGATGCCTCCTGACTGAAACTTGCTTTTTCTAGTTCTCAAGTTTTTTTTTAATTTGATTGATTGATTGGTTTATGGGCCACACACAGTGGTGCTCAGGGCTTACTCCTGCCTCTGCACTCAAAAATTGCCCCTGGCAGACTGGGGGACCATATGGATGCCGGGAATCCAACTGGGTCCCAATGGGCTCAGCCGCATGCAAGGCAAATGCCCTGTTGCTGTGCTGTCGCTCCAGCCCATGGTTCTTGAGTTTTTTTGAACTTAAATGTTTCCTTTCTTCTAGAGAAAGGGTTTTGTAAATCCTGTCTTCTTCTTGGTAATATACAGTAACTAAGGAGCATATAACATTTAAATCTGCACAGGAGCTTTAGACAACAAAATGGTCAGTACCTTGGACTGAATTTTCCTAAGTGCCTCAGGGTCCTATGGTGGGCTGAGGCACTTATGGATAATTAAAGGATATATGTTCAAAATTCCTAGCTTCTTGTATGTGACCACTGAAGGAAGGTGAAGGACATAACTTTGCCAACACAAAAGCCTAATATCTGATTACTTAAACAACTTAATTTTAAATACCCCCTCTTTCTTTGGAATAATAATTTCAAGTCAAGTTCTCTTAAGCACAATGAGGAGTATTCCTGGTTCTTCAATGTTCTAGATTTTTTAGCTTTGGGTTTCAATTCTACGTGGAGTCATAGAAATGAACGAGTGGTTCACAAAAATTTTGATGAGAAAGGTTTCTAACTGTACAACAACCAAAAAAAAAATTCAGAGCCAATCTTGTAATGAATCCAGGTGTTTCTTGAAGGACTCACCTGTTTTGCATTTCTTGGCACAAATGAGTTGCAAGAGGATAAAGTTTAAGAAGTTTTGCTCTTTCTAACCATCTCTACCTTCTTTATTCCACTGAATAATTCCTGGACTTCACTTTAGCTCAAATAGGCTGATCTTCTGAAAAACGTCACCTTCCTCAATTGGAACTACTTTTCCACTTCCATTATGTCGGACAATGCCCAACCAGAGAGCTTCTGTAGAGGAAGGCAAATAATGTGTATCTAGATTCTCAGTTGAGTCACCTCCTCTAAAAAAAAAAAAAAAAAAAAAAAAAAGACCAGCCGAAAAAAATTAAATTTTGTATGCCTGGGAGCCCCAAAAGTTGGTAACCCACAGACAAGTTAGGCAATTGAACCTTACATGCCTGAGGCTGCAAAGGGGAGGAGAGTAATTCATGGGACTATTAAGATGAGCAACTATTTAATAATTAGATATTTGCCTTGCTGAGAAGATAGGTCATGAAGATAAAAAACCATCTCTATTACTAACTCTTTCTGGTGCAGGCTTCCTCTCAATTTTTTTTAGATAGTAAAGAAAGGGCTAATAGTTTATCTTGAACTGCTGGGTATTAATTGTCTCCAGCTCAAAAGAATCCATCCACTTGTGTAAAATCACCCCCCATGCCTTATCTCCAACCCCAGGTGAACAAATCTGAATCAGGGTTGCACATGAAATAATACAAACCAGTCTGAGGGTGAAACACGTGTAGTCTGGCAGTCTTCTACCTATATGGAGAGCAAAGCCACCTGCCAGAAGTACCATTTTATTGATTACATAGACCACCGCTGGGTGGGGCAATAAGGACAGATATCCTGAGTCAGTCCCACCCAGGTTAACAAGAAAGACCATCTCTGTTTTGGGGTAAATCCAAATTGTAAACAAGCATACAAAGAAATCAGGGGTGATCTGTTTTGGGGGGTAAAATAAGGTGTAACCTAACACACTTGCTAAAATAAAGAATTTTGGGGAGAACTTTTCTGAGGCCCTTCACTTTCATGTGACCTCTTGTTATTCAGTATTGTTTAAAATTATCTCCTTGAATTTCTTTTTCCTCCCCAAGTGTGTCATTGTCAAAGGGCATTTTGGAGGTACCACTAGTGGTGCTCAAGAGCTACTTGTGATTCTGCTCAGGGGTTATTCCTCTCAGAGTTTAGGAGACTTTGTGGACATCGAATTAAACCTACATCTTCTGCATGCAAAGCGTGCACTCAGTCCTGTGAGTTATGAGACAGTATGAGACAGTTCCACAATGTTTATGTAAATTTTTAAATTAGGCACAGTGTAATGCAGGATATTGCATGACTAATAGATCTATAGTTCAGGTTTTTTCCTAAATCATGAATGTTCCTATATAACCAAGACCCAGATTAAAATAATAACCCTTTTCAGAAGCCCAGAAAACTCATTTTGTGCTCTTCCAATATGTACCACACCTCCAAAAGCTAACAACTATCTTGACTTCTAACATAAAACACTAGTTTTGCCTATTTCTCAAATGAATATAAATGGATTATTTAACTTGCATTCTTTTCTGTCTACTTCTTTTATAAAACATTGTGCTTAGAAATGAAGTAGAGGGGATCCCAGAAATATGTATGAATATTCTTCAAAATATGTCACTTTAGAAAAAGGATTATCTTGGTTTGATAATGATTATAATAAGGGTGATTTTCAGCATCATGATTGCGCAGCCTGTGTTCTACTGCTGACTAACATGCTTGGAACATGATTATTTTGTGAGAAACAGTGGACACTTGAAATTCTCTGAAAATATAATAGAAATTAAATAAATCTTAAATTTGACAGGTTGATCAGTTTGAATTAAAGCTACTTGAGAAATTACTGTACAAGAAGGGCATAGTGACCCTTTTTGTCACTATGCCCTTCTTGTCCCCTGAAAGGCAGGAAATAAGTCTACCATGTGAAAGATACCCTCCCTGTACCAGAAGGAAGAGCAACATCCTTAATCACCAAGATAAGGACATAAGGACAGCAAAGATAGTATAAACAAACCTTGTTACTTCCTTTTGAATTTACTATCCTCGGCCCAAATCACTTTGTCTTGTACATTTGTCTTCAGAAATTTATTTCTTTGTCTTCATCAGTGCTGCCAAGAGTGGACTATACCACTTCTTGGGGCCACTGGAACAATCCAAGGAGGTGATAACCTTCAGCACCATTTTGTACATTCAGTTAAAGATGGTAGATTTCCGGGGAAGTGATAAGTATGCTATTTTCCTCTGAAAAGTGATCAATAAGCCATAATTTGAGAGTCTTTAGTCTAGAAGGCATAAAAACTGCCTGCAGTCTTCTTGAGCAATCATTTGAGTCAGATCTTTATGTAGCTCTCAGACATACAAAATGCAATTCTTCCCTGCTAACACAAATGTTTCCTGTCGATTTAAATATTAGGGCAAAGGACTTAAAAGGAAAGAAGAGAATGCAGAAATCACTGAATACCAAATTCCTGAGCAAAAAAAAAAAAAAAAGAAAGAAAGAAAGAAAGAAAGAAAAGAAAAGAAACATCTCCATCTGTAAAGACAACTTCTCAATACTAGAGACAGAAAAATGACCATATCTAGAAACTATCAGAGGAACAGGCATTTCCAGTAAACTTTCCATAACTTCTTTTCTTGCCTGTCCCTACCTTCACTCCATACCCAATATGCCACATTTTTTTTTGTTTTTTTTTTGCTAGAGTGAGGATTTCAGAGGTGCTGGTCCCTTCAGGGAGTCACCCAGTTTTCCTGATTACCTTCTATGTATGAAAGTGGTATACATGCTATTATATGTTCGTTCATATAATCTACCTTCAGAAAACATCCTAGAAAGAGAGGAAGAATGAGGGGTTTTTTTTTCCCCTACAAAAGACTCATTTAAATATTTAATGGGCATTGCTGTGCAATTTTAGTTTGTTCTCCTAACCTGATAAGAGAACATACTTCTGATAGTATAACATTATGAAAATATACCTGGGCAACTGCTCTTGTCAGTTAGGTTTTCAGTTAAAGAATTATAAATAGCTCTGCTCTCATTTTACTTTTTTTTTCTTTTACATAAGAATTGTGAACAGATATTTGCATTTTAAGAGAATACTTTATGAATCACAGATTCTTGAATATTTTCATGTGAAAATAGAAATCAGTTTTATAGAAACCAATTTTATAGAAATACATGGGTATTTCTATAAATACAATAGTAAATAATACATGAGTAAATAATAAATAATAATAAATAAATGAGAAACAAAAATTAACACCTCCTTAAATTTGACTATTAAGAAAGACACCATCTCTTAATTATCCTTAAGAAAACAAACCAAAGCTTATGTTCCTTCTTTAAGAATTTTTCAGCATATATGTGTTAATGAATGACTTAAACTATGGTAAATTGTAATGTAGATAAATGTTACCTGAGAGAAAATTCTTAAACATTGAAATAAAGCTTTAATATGGATGTTTCCTTTTCTATCTTTATAGTGTAAATGCTGATTACTGTTTTGGGAACAACTAGCTTTCCTGGAAGATGAGGCTGTGAATAATTCTGAGGGTATATTTAATTTTTCAGATACACATGAATAATATATGCCTTTCTCTGTGGAATTACTTAGTCTTTCCTCTTGCTGTAAAGATATCATAATCAAAAGTAATTGTGAAGTTAAACAATGGAGACCAATTAAATTGCAGTTACCATTTGGTATATGAGTTCACCAGTGTAATCTTCTCCTGGTGATGGGAATCTGCTCCTTTAATCGAGGCAAGCAACATTACATTATCTGATCGGAGCTTCCTGGGCTTCTCAGCAGGTAAAAAGAATTGAGTTGAGGGAAAAATTAAGTGCTGCTAAGAGGTGGGGTAATTTATTCAGGAATCAGCACTGCTCTCTACGAATTGCTACTTAACAGTCTCCCCAGCCTGCAAAGCTATGTAATTTGCTAGAGGACAATTTACATTTTAGTATGGAATCAACAGAGGATGGACTCTAGCAGTTTAGGAAATTTTCATCTGTGTTTTGTAACAGGGGAACCAAGTGAAAATCTCTAGCGCAGGCTCTGTACAGTGTGTTATCAAGAATCTATGCTACTAATTTCTACTTTAGTCCTTAAGCGATAGAGGGGTACCCACACAACCCTGGTACTTAAGCCATAGCATCTATGCACTGCAGATACACAATCTTAGGAGAAAAACCTAGTCAAAATGGGACTGGTCAAAGTGAGCGTTTTAGATTCAAAGATTTGAGAACATTTGGAATCCAAATGCAGAAAAATTTATTTTATTTATTTGTTTTTAATCTTTATTTAAGTACCATGATGACAAACATATTTGGAGATGGGTTTTAGTCATAAAAAGAACACCCTCCTTCACCAGTGCAACCTCCCCACCACCAATGCCTCCCATCTCCTTCCTCCCCAACCCCTCCAGTATTTCAGACAGGCATTCTACTTCACTCACTCATAACATTTTCACGATAGTTGTCAACGTAGTTATTTCTCTAACTTCACTCATCACTCTTTGTGGTGCATTTCATATCATGAGCTGATCCTTCTAGCCCTCATCTTTACTGTCTTTGGGATTTTATTACAATAATGTTTTTTTATTTTTCTTAAAACCCATAGATGAGTGAGACTATTCTGATCTATCTCTCTCCCTCTGACTTATTTCACTCAACATAATAGATTCCATGTCCATCAATGTATAGAAAAATTTCATGATTTCATCTCTTTTATGGCTGCATAATATTCCATTATGTATATGTACCACCGTTTCTTTAGTCATTCATCCGTTGAAGGGCATCTGGGTTGTTTCCAAATTCTAGCTATTGTAAACAGCACTGCAATGAATATTGGTGTGAGGAAAGCATTTTTGCATTGCATTTTTGTGTTCTTAGGGTATATCCTTAAGAGTAGTATAGCTGGATCGTAGGGAAGCTCAATTTCCAGTTTTTTGAGGAATCTCCATATTGTTTTCAATAAGGGCTGAACCAGTTGTCATTCCTACCACAAATGCAGGAAATTTAAATCATTTGGCTTTTTGCCATACCTCAGGCCTAAAAGGGAGGGAAGGGCAAATAGGATGGGTTTTTTGTTTGTTTTGTTTGTTTCTTTGTTTTTTGCTTGATATCAATAGAGTAAATATTCTAATTCTGAACTCCATCTCTAGTACTGTAGCTTCAAGTAAATGAAAAGATGTAGGTTAAATTAAGCTGGCCAGAGAATTTTATTGTCTTTAAATTGGATCTTTGTGGATTAATGGAATTCAATTCAACTGACACTTATTAAAAAGGCAGTAGGAGAGACAAATATAAAATTGCTGCCTCCATCAAACTTTTAATTTTATACTGTGTTGACATAAAGAAGTAACCAGAATTCCTACAAGATATGTACTGTCTTCTCTAGAAATAAAGGTTTCCCTATCTCAAGAAGGACTAGTCAATAGTCCAGGGGGAAATCTAAGGCTTCCAGATTGATGGATTTTATGATTCACCACACCAAATATGACACAATTGTATATTAAATATTGTATGCTGAAGGAGTTTGAGAAAAATAACAGAAGCAGAAAAGTTTCTCTGAACTCCCTTTACTATCTTTACGTCCTATGGTTCCTTCTTGTCTGAAAACAAGAGATAGAGGTGCTCTGTGAAAGTTTCATTCCCTATACCAACAGGAAGGAAGACATTCCTATCATGAGACAAAGGGAATTTGGGACCAAAATTTCTCTGTAAAACACTTTGTTAAAAATTCATCTTTCTGGGGATGGAGAGATAGCGGCAAGGCGTTTGCCTAGCATGCAGAAGGACGGTGGTTTGAATCCTGTCGTCCCATATGGTACCCCAAGCCTGCCAGGAGCGATTTCTGAACGTAGAGCCAGGAGGAACCCCTGAGCACTGCTGGTTGTGACCCAAAAACCAAAACCAAAACAAAACAAACAAAAAACTCATCTTTCTGTTTGGGGAAAAAAAACGCTGGGAGGAGTTTGTCTAGGATCCTCAATAGGATATCAATTTAAAAGGAGAAAGGGGGAATTAAAAAAAGAAGAAAGGGGGGGAAAGAAGCAATGACAGAATACACAACAGCCACAATAAACAATTACTAAGCAACAATAACAACAAAAGGACATCAGAGAGATGCAAATCAAAACAACTATGAGATACCATCTCACTCCACAGAGATTGGCTGCACAACACAAAGAATGAGAACAAGCAGTGCTGGCGGGGATGTGGAGAGAAAGGAACTCTTTCATTGCTGGTGGGAATGCTGTCTAGTTCAACCTTTATGGAAAGTGATATGGAGATTCCTCCAAAAACTGGAAATTGAGCTCCCATGCGATCCAGCTATACCACTCCTAGCTATTTCTGAGCAGCTATTTCTGGAGCTATTTCTGAGCACACCACCGGGTGTGGCCCCAAAAACAAAAAAACAAACAAACAAAAAAAGAAATTAGAAAGGGAATTCCATTGGCCTAAGAGATACAGAATTTCTCCACCCTTGAAGCATACTGCCATGGGAACAACTATTGAACCAATTTGTTCTGCCTCATAAATTGAGGGGGTAAAAAAAGTGGATGGTACCAGGAGCAAACAGTCATATGAACATTGAGTGGAAATAAGTAATGATCAGGCCTAAATACCAACCCAAAGTCAATGACAACAGAATCAAGATCTACAACAAGTTATATACAAAGGGCACCAGTTTCATTAGCAGTCCAGGGGGGCAAAAGTAGAGGTATGGGATGTGTGCTGGGAACAGGGGCGAAGGGAGATCAACATTGATGATGGGCATTGCCCTAATTCATTGTCACTATGTACCTTGAATATAACTGTGAAAGACTTGTAGTTCACATTGGTCTCAATAAAAATTATTAAAAAAAAAAAAACCTCATCTTTCTAATTACATTTTATCACCTACCACCCTGAATCTTTTGCCTTGTCAGTTCTTTGTTTTTACTTATTTTATTGTGTCTTTGTTGAAAAGATATAAACACATCCTTTTCTGCTCACTTGAATCTTCATTTGCAGCAGCTCCAGGGTATATGAAAAATGTCAATTATATCTCTGTGCTTCCTCTGTTGATCTGTCTAGTATTAACTTAAGTATATTAAAATTAGTTTTTGAAGTAATGTTGACTTACCTGTTCATATGTTTTAAGGGTATAGTGGTTCTCATCCTATTTCCACCAAAGTGTTAATATCCTTCCACAATCGTTCAGTGGATTCTTTCAAACCACTTTCTTATCATATCTCAATTCTTTGGTTAGTTTAATGGTTGGTTTTTATGTTCTTGGTTTTCTTTTTAATTTACTGTATTTAAAGAACATGTAACACATAGTTGACATTGGTGATTGTAACACCTTTATTTCCAAATCAGTGGGAGCAATGTTATTTAAAAAAAATAAATAAAAGGAGACTGAGAGGAAATAAAAGAAGTACAGTGACAAGCAAATCTGTGAAAATTACTGTATCTGCAGTGAGGTCATTAAGTCATTGTCAGAAGGTTTAGTAAACTATTATTGCTAGTTGCCATGATGTTACTTCATTTGTTGCTGTATATGTTAGGTGACTTTAGCTACACTTTGGCATCTAAATTGTTATGTCCCTACGGCAATTAAATAAAAATGTAATTGATGGGCTCTAAGCGATAGCACAGCGGGTAAGGTATTTGATTTGCATGTGACCAAACTGGGATTCCTGGCATTTCATATTGTGCCCCGAGACTGCTGGAAGGGATTTCTGAGCACAGAGCGAGGAGTTACTCCTGAGCATAGTCCAGAACCACCACCCCTTCAAGTGTAATTGTAGAGTGATCCAGGAATTCCAAGTACAATTGCTTTCATTGTAGCTTTTGTAGCAGGGGTCTCAAACTCAATTTACTTGGGGACCGCAGGAGGCAAAGACTGCGTGATTCTTGAATGCAAAGTCAGTAGTAAGCCTTGAACATTGGGGGGTGTGACCCAAACAACTAAAACAAAACAAGACAAAAAAGATTCCTCTAGGGTTGGGCCACAAAATATTGTACGGAGGAACGTTTGCGGCTCACAGGCCGCGAGTTTGAGACCCCTGATAGAGCATTCCAGGGCTTTCGGAAGCATAAGAAATCAAGAGAAGTTGGGTGGGACGGTGCCCACACTCACCCTAAAAATGTCTTCTGCAATGCTCACTAGATGTCTTATTTGATATGTCTTTGTAAAATGTTGTGGTGTTTCACCTTTTCTTTTCACCTTCTCTCAAACTGAGGATGAGAGCTGCTAGAAGGACTCTGCCCATTGTAGGCATACTTAATTTTTACCCCATTCTATTACGGTACTCTTCCCCAAACAAAACCACAAAACTCGAACTATCTAATCCTGCCTCCCAATCAGAGGGAGAAGCAATGGAGACACCAAACCCAATCAGATATAAGATCACCAAGTAATAAACCAGAAACAGAGGGAGTCACTCAATCTAGAAGAC
>PVKC010034311.1:0-13747 GCA_004027635.1 Crocidura indochinensis
CACACACACACACACACACACACTCTAGCATGGTTCACAAATCTGCTCACGGTTTGCAACTGGAGTTGAAGATACAATTTATAAGCTTGTGGCTGTTTTGTTTCACATGTGGCAATGTTTTCTCTGATAACACAGACTTAAAATTGCAGAGGTTTTAGATGATTTATTTTCCTGTCAATTTACTTTTTAAAAGCATATCAATTTAACATCACAAAGACAAATAAGAATAGGAATCAATTGACTAAAATAAATATTTAAAATCAGTGACCATGTTTTTAGTAATGAGGAAAGCTGAGAACAAGCTGCCATTAAGGTCCACTTATGTTGGCTTTGGCAGCAAAGAAGATGAAAGCTCAAGTCTAACTACAGCTAGAAAAATATTTAGAGAAGTCAAAGGAGAGATACTAAGAGAGAGATTCTTAAATATATTTTCACATTTGGAACTTGCAATAGAAGATGCAAATGAGTTTAAAACACGGTGCTCTTGTTTTGATTTTAATTATGAAGGAAGAATCACACGAAAATCTTGCAGCTGCATAGAAACACTATATTAGAAGGTACATGATCAAAAGCTTAATCCCTAAGCAAATGAAAGGTTTGCTTGATGATCCCTTTGAGGTTAAACTAAGACCCTGTCTTATTGCTTGGAAACTTTGAAAACTTCCACTGAAAGCAGATGTCATGGCAAGAAAGAGGAGCAGGGGAGAAAAGCCAGTACAGGGAGGTTTACTACTTTAAACTGATAGGTTAAAGACATCGTTTAAAGTAAGACTATGTGCATTAGTTTTAATCAGCTTAATTAGTCCAAATACACCTTGTGCCCTACCACAGTGGAATTGGGGGGGTGTTGTCTCATGAGGTGGTTTAATTCAAAGACAGAAATTTAGAGTAATTCCTTATTTTACTTTTTTCTTTACAAACTGTTTTTTGTTTTTGGGGTCACATTCATGATGCTCAGAGGTTACTCCTGACTCTCCTGGATGGCTCAAGGGACCATATAGCATGCCAGGAATCAAATCTGGGTTAGCTATGTGCAGGTAAATGCCCTACCTGGTATACAATTGTTCTGCCCCAACAATAGTACACTTTTAAAAAATATTATAAATCTTTTATTCAAAAGAGTAATTCTTAGGGCTAGGAATCTACTTCAAGAGCACTACCAGGTTGGTCTCCAAATCAAAAACCAAAAAAAAAAATTGATGATTCTCAGAATGAGTTTACTTAGAATATATTGGATATAATTAAGTTTATGTTAGTCATGATAAAACATCATTATTCCCAGGAAAAGTGATTTAATGTCTTGCTTTGAAAAATTAAAGACATTGTCACTGGTTATATACAATACAAGAGTCTACTCAGAAAACTGGTTTAAGTTATACAAATATTCACTAACATGTGCCTAAAATTATTTCCATCTACCATCATTTATGGCAACCTTCTGGCAATGATTATTTTGACACTGCTCAAAAAAGTAATAAAAAAAACCTGTTGCCACTTACATCTACACAGTTATGTGAATCTCAGTTCTCAAAATATTGTGACACTCTAATACTTAGAAAAGAGACTGATTGGGTTTCATATCTACTATGTGCAGTCATAGACAATTCAATGGGATTTTCTTGAATTGTTAGCTTTAATTTCATGGCTGATTTCATTAATGAAATCACCTGCTAATCAATGGCATCCAGGAACTTCTGTTGTGTTAACTGAGAGTAAGAAAATTTAAACATTTATATATAAATAGAAATTTGGCCATATCATGTCAAGGATGGTAAAATATACAGTAAAATATATTTAAAATAAAGTATAGTTATAGACATTCTTGGTAGTATTTTATATTTAGATTTATGGAACTTTGTGAAATGTGCTGTGAGTAAATAGTATCCAAGACAATTTTTCTTTTATCTTTAAAAAATATTTAGTAAAGGAATTGTGGTTTACAAAATTATTGGTAGTTGAATTTTAGGCATCTCATATTTCTTTCTTTTTTGCCACATCTGGTGGCACTCAGGTTACTCCTGGCTCTGTGCTCAGAAATTGTTCCTGGCAGTTTAAGGAGATCATATGAAATGCTTGGGATCAAACCTAGGCATCTCATTTTTTAAAATAAATTATCAGGATTTTCAATTCTATTAATTATGCTTTTCATGCATTCATAATTCCACCACATCATCAACAGTGTGCCTGCTTTTTATCACTTGGTGTTCAAGACCTCATAATGTCCTCCATCTCCCTCCACCACTACCCATTTTGTAGACTCATTTCTATAAACAAAAATTTCTTGTTCTGACAACTTTGGTCATTAGTTGTTCCTTAACTATGTTTCTTTATATCCCATATATGAGAAATATTAAAAAATATTGGGGCCCGGGAGATAGCATGGAGGTAAGGCGTTTGCCTTTCATGCAAAAGGTCATCGGTTCGAATCCCGGTGCCCCATATGGTCCCCCATGCCTGCCAGGAGCAATTTCTGAGCATGGAGCCAGGAGTAACCCCTGAGCACTGCTGGGTGTGACCCCCCAAAAAAAACAAACAAAAAACAAAAACAAAAAAAATATTGTGGAAATGGTAATACGTACACTTACATAAATGATTATAGCTCAACAAAAATTGCACAAAATTGTAAATCAGTAAGTTATTTTTCAAAAACTATCTTTTCTTTTTTGTAGGTTATATACATTAAAATTTATATGTACATTTAAAAATATGAAATAGATAAATTTGATAAATATACAATATAGTAAGTGCGAGGAAAGGAGAATTAAAAATACTAATGAAAAATTTAAATAGACCTGTGAAAGGGTGTCTAATCCTAAAACAGAAATGTAAGCTTTCTGTTCAGAAATATATAATATAGATAACACTTAGGTATCTGCATAATACGTAAAAAATTGTAAAGGATTGTAATAAAAATTTCTATAGATGCAAATAAATTTGCCTGACTAGAGAAAGATAAAATATTGTGATTATTGAAAAACCCTAAAATTCCTTAGCACCCTAGGAATAAATAGACCTTTCTATTCTTGAGGGCACCAGGAGTGAATGTCATACTCAAAAACAAAATGCTGGGTTTTGCCTGACTTTTTAAAGAGCCTCCTCTATTGCTACTTGCAAAAGTGTATTCAAGGTCTTGAATTCCCTAAACTGTTGCCTAGTCATGAAACTTGGTATCATTCCTTCAAATCAGAATGATAATCTAGCTGGAGAGAGTAGTCTTGGTGAGTTGTTCATCTTATTCTATATTTTAAATTATATCCCACCATTCCTTTATAAGAAATGGTTTCCTTCAATAGGTTGACTGTGAATCTTTTTTTTTTTTTTTTTTTTTTTGGTTTTTGGGTCACACCCGGCAGTGCTCAGGGGTTACTCCTAGCTTCATGCTCAGAAATTGCTCCTGGCAGGCACGGGGGACCATATGGGGCACCGGGATTCAAACCGATGACCTTTTGCATGAAAGGCAAACGCCTTACCTCCATACTATCTCCTGGGCCCCTAGACCGTGAATCTTAAGGTATTCTTTTTGTACATACCAGTTGTTTCTCTACAGGATTCCTGAATCTCTCTTAGAGATACTATTTTAATCAGCTACTGTTATTCTGCTGCTAAACTCTTTACTCTAGGTTTTTTAAATTTTATTTATCTATCTATCTATCTATCTATCTATCTATCTATCTATCTATCTATCTATTTATTTATTTATTGTTTTTCTTGGGTCACACCCGGCAGTGCTCAGGGGTTACTCCTGGTTCCATGCTCAGAAATTGTTCCTGGCAGGCACAGGGGACTCCTGGTTCCATGCTCAGAAATTGTTCCTGGCAGGCACAGGGGACCATATGGGGCACCTCGAACCCGATGACCTTTTGCATTAAAGGCAAATGCCTGGGGCCTGGGAGATAGCATGGAGGTAAGGCATTTGCCTTTCATGCAAAAGGTCATCGGTTTGAATCCCGGTGCCCCATATGGTCCCCTGTGCCTGCCAGGAGCAATTTCTGAGCATGGAGCCAGGAGTAACCCCTGAGCACTGTTGGGTGTGACCCAAAAACCAAAAAAAAAAAAAAAAGAAAGGCAAATGCCTTACCTCCATGCTATCTCCCGGGCCCCAGTTTTTTGATTTTATGTAACCAACTGTGTTCTTCACATATGGAAATAATTTTCTAATATTCCCATTTTCGCTCTTATTTTTTTGTGCTTTACTGATTATGCATGTCATCATTTCTTTAATTTCCTTACACATCCTCAACATAGTGTCACTAAAGTCCTCTGAGAGTTTGCAGAATGGGTTGGTACTGGCCAAACTTCCCATGTGATTATTTTCAATCATGGAGTTTGGTGTGGTTTTATGCATCTTCTCTATTGGGTTTTCTGTGTTCCAGCGCTGCCAAGAGTAAATTGCTGTAGTTAGTCCCCCAGAAGTCTCTGAGGAATTAAACTGGGTGTTGCTCTTTTCCTTCTCTACTTACCTTAATTCAGTGACAGTAGGTATAAATGTAAGCTATATGGGGGATTGGGAGAAGATGAGGAGAAGTGGAGTTGGCCAGCTAAGAAGGTGGCATAGGGGGTTGGGTGTTGAGGCTGCCAGGATTCAGCTGGAAGGTTGGGGGAATCCTTTCTGAGATTACACAGGCCCTGGGATGTCAGAAGGGAAGTTAATGGCATCTTGGCATGGAGGTGTTTGAAGAGCAAAGAGAGATTCAGGAGACATGGAAGTAGCCTGCTGAGGGGATGTTTTTAGAGCAGTTTTAAGTTTACAGCAGAACTGAGAATTTTCATAATCCTAAAATATTGCCTCCTCTGCTATCAATATCCCCTAGCAAATTAGTACATTTACTCCAATATTACAGTACTGTATTATCCTTCCAAGCCTTGATTTACATCAGGTTTCATTCTTCATTCTAAGTTCAATATAGTCTTGTACATTGTATAGATTAGGACAATTTTTTTAATTGCAAACAAATTTGTTTTCAAGTTGCTTATTTTGACGGTCATAATGTGAACTTAAAATGTGATTACTAGCCCTATGTGGCTATTTAACATTTATTTTTTGGGGAGGCTCATACCTGGCTGTGCTCAGTGGTTACTCTTGGCTCTGTGCTCAGAAATTGTTCCCGCAGGCTTGGGGAATCATATGGGATGCCAGGGATTGAACTACCGGGAATCAAACCCAGGTCTGTCCTAGATCAGGTGCTTGCAAAGCAAATGTCCTACCACTGTGCTATTTCTCCAGCTCCTAAAATGTCTTACTATGAAAAAAAGTAAGACCAAATTACTTGGTTCTTTTTTTCTTTTTTCTTTTTTTCTTCTTTTTTTGGGGGGGGGGAACTTTGTGCTACATCCGGAGACACTCACGGATTACTTCTGGCTATGCGTTCAGAAATCGCTCCTGGCTTGGGGGTGGGGGCATATGGGACTCCGGGGAATTGAACTGTGGTCAGTTCTGGGTCAGCCGCGTGAAAGGCAAACGATCTATAGCTCCACTATCTGCTCTAGCTCCGTTACTTGTTTCTTAATAACTTAATGGCTACATGTGGTTACTGTATTGAATAGATGATCAGACACATTTTTAGAATAACAGGACATGCTACTGGATAATATGGATATAGTGAATAGACTAGAGATAGGAACAGTTGGTAGAATAAACACAGAATAATTTATTTAAATAAGAATAAGAATAATTTGGGGGCCGGGCGGTGGTGCTGGAGGTAAAGTGCCTGCCTTGCCTGCGCTAGCCTAGGACCGATTGTGGTTCGATCCCCCGGTTTCCCATATGGTCCCCCAAGCCAGGAGCGACTTCCGAGCGCATAGCAGGAGTAACCCCTGAGCGTCACTGGGTGTGGCCCAAAAACCAAAAAAATAAAAAAATAAATAAAAAAGAATAAGAATAATTTAAAGATGCACTGTAAAAAGGAGGGAAATTTTTTGGAGCTTTTGAGAGTAATATCTTCAGTATTTGTACTTTTTGTTTGTTTGTTTTAGTTTTTGGGCCACACCTGGCACTCAGGGGTTACTCCTGGCTCTGTGCTCAGAAATCACTCCTGGCAGGCACCAAGGACCATATGGGATGTCAGGATTCGAACTAATGTTGGTCCTGGGTCGGCCACTTGCAAGGCAAACGCCCTACCACTGTGCTATCTCTCCAGCTCCAGCATTTGAACTTTTTTTTTTTATCATAGTCTATAGGGAAGTAATCGACTAAACAAAAGCTGTAGTTTACACTAGAGAAAGCGTTTTATTTTAACCACAGATTTTCAGTTAGAAATGATCTTCAAAGTGTTTCTATATAAGCCTGCAGTTTGATTTAATCTTCTTTAATTGGCCCTTCCGTTGATGTCTGAATACCTGAACATGTGGTCTCTTGAGATGGAACTTTCACCTTTGTGGGCTGTTCTCTAAGGACAGAAACAACCTCCTGGATCATTCAGAGCCTGAGGATGCTGAATGTTGATGACCAGCCAGGGAAGAAACTGAGCCAGAAAATTAGGACGCCTGCATCTCTGTTCTGGCACTTTCTCTGAAATACAGGCAATCTTTCCCATTTTTATTTTCACCTTTAAACAGAGAATTAAAACAAAGAAAGAAACAAACAACTACAAGGAGTCCCGGGATAAAAATGATCTGGGTTAATGTGCTTAGAAAAATTTAAAGTGCTGTACATGGAAGAAGTTTTTATTATTACAAAGCCCTGGGGAAATGTGGTGCCATAATAAAGTCTAGGAAAATGATCTGATGCTGAAGAAACCCTGAGGGAGCATCGAATTATTGTTATAGCAGGTTGAGCTTACAAAAAAAAACTTGTTAAAGAAGACATATAAAGCTATATGAAGTGATCAGAACTTGCATAAATAAAGATGAATATATTCCTGGTCCAGGAGTTCAAAAAAAAAAAAGTATTCTCTTAAATATACTGGTTCAGGCACGAACTTGAAAATTCAGGTTTAGAAAGCAGTATAAGAAAGCCTTAAGGCCTGAGAACTAAACCATTGCTGTAAAAAATTATCGTAAAGTTTGTATTCAGAATGACTTTACAGAAGCAGAATGAAAAAAATAAAATGTCTTAATAATGTTGTCAGGTTTAACATTTGGTCAGATTCTATAAAGAGAAAAGACCCAAAGCTTATTTTCCACAGGTAAAGAAAATGACTACACTGACAGTATCAGACAGTTAATAAAATAAAAATGGACTAGTATTACCACATAGGAAAATTAAGAAATAAATGTCTATGAATACTGAACTTTTCTCTGTTTTGGAAAGATAGCGAGAAGAAAGCTTATGATGGTTTTAAGTTGGGCCTAAAAATATAGCAATCAATTATATATGAAATAACTATATTGTTAGAATCGGGTCTGCCTATTTCCTTTGGTAATTGGATCAGTCCCCAATTATGAAACATGTTCATACTATTTTACTTATAAAAATGTGGCTGGTCTTCTGTCCCTGTGCCTACTTGATAGGCTAATCTCTAATTGATTCCCAGTCACTGTTCTAACCCAGATTTCCCTTCTTGTGTAAGCCAGGACCCTGATTAGATAACACACTCAACTATTACTACATGACTACATTTTTATTTCTATCTAACAGTCAAAACCTCATAATGTTGGGGCCCGGGAGATAGCATGGAGGTAAGGCGTTTGCCTTTCATGCAAAAGGTCATCGGTTTGAATCCCGGTGCCCCATATGGTCCCCTGTGCCTGCCAGGAGCAATTTCTGAGCATGGAGCCAGGAGTAACCCCTGAGCACTGCCGGGTGTGACCCAAAAACCACAAAAAAAAAAAAAAAAACAAAAAAAACCTCATAATGTTTTAATAGTCATTTGTTTGCATAACTTATCACATTTAATTTTTAAAAAATTCTATAAGAAGTTACTATCCTTACAACTTTTTAATATGAGAGAGAGAATTTCATTGTCATAGACTTGGAGGAGAAAAAGAAGTAGAACTTGATCCCATGACTAAGACCCCTGTGATCCTCAAAAAAAGCATTTCTCAACTGTTAGGATCAGGAGGACCCCAGGTGGAGATGGTATCCTTAAAACACTTTATTTAGTATGTATTTTACATCATACAGGTACAAAATAGGTGAAATAAAAGAAATTCTATAGTTCAGTGATGAGGTGAATTTCTTTGCTAAACTAATCTAAACCATTGATTACTCTGGGTGACATATTTATCTAACATTTTATAGTTATTTATTGATTTTAGACCAAATACTGTGGTGAGGTGGGCTTACTCCCTATCATGCTCTAGGAGTGATGCTGACATGAGCACTGCCTGCCAGGTGCTCTTACTAGCCCACTGAAAGTCATCTTTATGGCCTAAATATATTCTTTTTTTTGGTCTCTGTGTGCAGAAATTTTTCTGAACAGGCTCATGGGACCTTATGGGATGCTGGGAACTGAACTTGGGTTTGCTGCATGCAAAGCAAATGCCTGACCTGCTTTATGGTCACTCTGGCCCCCAATCTTTTATTCTTCTAAATACTACTAGTTAATTGAAAACATTAAAAAAAACCCCAGAAAAATCCCATACACTATACTCAGTTTCTTGTCATAGTAACTTATGAACAAGTTATATTATATGTCACAAATAGGACATTTGAAATTGTTGAAACCCTATCAATCACATATAAATTTCACCAGTCTTCGTAGATTCAGTGATGGTGTGGGAGGCATTTAGCAGTGCTCAGAGGGTGAGGGGTCATTCCTAGGAATTCTAGACTAATTGGGACAGGCAGTTCAATAAAAACCCAAAGGATGTGGGTTGAACCCTAGGATGCCAAGGACAAATCATGCTACCCTCACAATGCTCAGGGGGCATCCAGTGTCATATTCATATTCTTCTTTTACAAATAATTTTCTTAATTTTTCTAATTTTCATGCTCTCAGTCTCCATTTTTGGATAAGATAGCTTATGTTTAAGAAAAATAACTTATTGGAGGAATTTGTTAGGAATTACATTAAAACCACAGATCAGTTTGGGGTTAAGTGAACAACTTTATATATCAAACCACTTTGAATGAATAAAATAGTCAATTCATTTTTGGTGTTTATACATATGGAAGTGACAAATTAAGGAAACATTCTAAATCATAATGAAAACACATGGTTACCAATTTAATCACCAATAGGTGAGAGTGCTCTTCAGAATTATTTGGCTTGATTTAATTTTCTAGACCAGCTGAATTATCTTAAGCACAGCTAGGGTAGTTCATCATAGAAACTATGCCTTTCCCTGCAGTAAAACTACAAAGAAATGCTTGAGTTGTTGGGTGAAAGCCGGTTATTTAGTCAGATACCTCACAGCCTGCAGCTCTCCAGAGAGAAGTGGGAGAACATGAAACGTTCCAGAGCTCTTCAGAATGTGAAAATATGTTGCTAAACAAGGATTTTTCACTCTATACCCTCTTCTAGATAATACTGAAATTGAGAAGTGCTTACCACAGTGTAACTTTTCCATTTTGTTTTAATGGTTACTATTATGGCCACTTCTATTAGGTGAGTGACCCCACACAGAAAGGAAAAAATGAGTTCTCTTGGCGGGTGCATTTTTCTCTCAGTAGAAAGTTGGTATGTGTGAGAGCAATTATTTCCGAGCTACATTTCAGGGGATCATAGGAACTATGAATAGTTATGTATACAGTTGTTACATTCATTTATCTTTCTCTGTCTTTAGAATGTAAACTGATCATTTTTATTTGCAGCTGTAGTTTAAAAATACATAGTGTTTTTTTTTTATAATAAACATGTTTTCTTCAGTCAGTAGAAATAGCAATTTATTCACAAGAAATTTTTTTTCCAAGAAACAATTTATTGCCAGTTATTTCTGTTGCAGGTTGGGATAGAAGACACTGTAAAGGTGATTAAAAACAACAACCAAGGGAGCCGGGAGGTGGCGCAGGAGGTAAGGTGCCTGCTGCCTTGCCTAGGACGGACCACGGTTCGATCCTCCGGTTCCCATATGGTCCCCCGTGCCTGCCAGGAGCGACTTCTGAGCGCATAGCCAGGAGTAACCCCTGAGCGTCACTGGGTGTGGCCCAAAAACCAAAAACCAACCAACCAAACAAACAAACAAAAAACACAACAACCAGGAAGTTGTTTTAAACTAGACATCAATATATTATTGGGGTTTATTACTATAAAGGTTCATTTATTTATTCATTTTATTTTGGGGGTTTCTGGGCTACAGGCTGCCAGACTCAGGGGCTATTCTCAGCTTTGTGCTCAGGAGCGACCTCTGGAAGTGAATGGGGACTGTGTTCTGCAGGGATCTAACCTGGGTCAACTTCATACAAGGCAAGTGTCTTATCTTCTGTACTATGTCTCTGGCCCTTTTATTGGGGGTTCGATGTAAATTATCATTTGTACTCCTCTTGGTTCTTCAGACATTGCAGATAAGCAATCCAATAAGCATGTAAGGATAAGGGAAAAATATGAAATTTATTAACAACGTGCACACTTTCAATGTGCATAGAACCAACCTGGCAAAACTGTGTAGCTCACACATAGGCTTCAAAAGTAGCCTCTAAATAGCTCAGTTAAAGCAAGAACACTGGAGAAGAAAAAGGATAATTTATCTTGAGAGGTTAGGAAGACACAGAAAAAATAAAAGCAAACAGATTTCAATTCTATCTGCTTTATTGAGAAAAGAAATCAGGTCATTTGGGAAAGCCTGGAAGGAACAATTTAGATGTAAATATCTTTTATAAAAGATATTAGCCCTGCTTTACCTTAAAATTAAACTTATTTTTCAGGAGTAGATAGGTTTGCTCCTCAACTTTATGTTCTTGTTTTGTTTCTGATTTTAGCTTCTTGATTGTAAGCAAATGAATGTGGAAGCCCTTATTTTGTGAGTTCAAATCATTCTCAATATTTTGATATTTACTTTTCTTCTGTAAATTTATACGTCATTCTACGAGTTGTTAGTGACTTGTGATGGTTTATGATGAAACATCCAACTCATGTATTGACTTAAGCAACAGAAAGAAATCTTCCATATATTGATCTGAAGGATCTCAGGGATGTAACAGCCACCAGATCTGTTTCAGTTAATTTCTTTCTTTATTTCAGCTGTCTTTGGCTCACTTTTCAGATAGGTTTTGCTTTGTGATTGTCTGAAGATGTATGAGATCCTGGATTTGATCCCTGTCACCACAAAAACTATACCCAAAATGTATGGACATATATTAAACACCATAGGGATATAAAAATGCCATCTCAATATATTTTTGGCAAAAGATGAACTTAATGAAAAGGTTCTTTAAGGTAGGATGAAGGTTATCCTTCTTCTAAATTCCTAGAGAATTTTTGGGATAAATTGAGTAACACTGGAGCCACATCTTTTCCTTTCAAAAAGATTTCATCTAAAAATAATTGGGATGTAAACTATGTCGTGTTAAAATGTTCAAAAAGCTTCCTACACAACTACAGTTTTCTTTAATGTACTTTTATATCAAGGAGGTTTATAATATTTAATCAAAATTAAAATTTCTATATTACTGAGTAAGGTATCTACTGAATTAAATGAAAATATTCTGTATGGGGCTTCAGATTCTAATAAATTCATTTTTTTTAAATAAAATGTGTGGTTGTGAGACTATTAAATAAAAGACCTATTTAGGAAACTCAAAGAGTTTCTTTGTCTATGGAAACCTCAGAGAAATATTGGATTTTGCAAAAGAAAGCTACCTCTGATAAGATAGTTTTAACTTTGATTTCTAAACTTTCTTCTTATTAATCAACTCCCCAAGACTACCCAAGATAGTAGATGGTTTCTTATATTCCCCCTTTTCAATAAAGTATTTTTCAAGAAAGAAATTGAGATAGAGAATTCAATATTTAAAAAAAATTAGCCCAATAAGCAATTTAGGAACATTGTAGTTTAGTAGTGACTCAACCAACCAATCAACATTTTTATAGCTTGTTCAAAAGTTTACTTCCAGCATAAAATAAGATAAAAGGAATGACTCAACACACATTAGTAGTTTCCAGCTAAGAACTGACTCTCTTGGTGCTGGAACTAAATCTATGTCCAAAAAATTATGTGGGTTTTAAACATTTCCTTAGCAATTGTTTTTAGTATACATTTAAATTTTCCCTTTTTACAACAATGACACAGAAGACAGAGATTGGGAGTAAGAAGACTTTCCCTTAAATATCAAAGCTTGAATAACTCAAGGGAAAATGCTAAAAATCTGAAACCCAAATTTCTTCCTAATGGAAAAAGAGTAGCACCTAGAATTAGATAAGTTACCCACATCTTCATATTATATGTTTTAAATATTATGTATAAAGTAAAAGATGGTCCTGAGAAACTCTTCCTAATGCTTGGAATTCACAACCTTTTTAGCTATCTGCCTGATGCAACCTCTAGATAACCAAGACCAGGGAAACAAGTCACACAAAATGCCACCCACAGCACATGATATGTTCAGGAACAAACATGATGCATGAGAAGAATGGAAAGCAGTCTCTAGAGGGGTAGAAAGGAAAACCAAGGAAGGAAGGGCACACACATGAAGAAACTGAGCAGTATTTTGTCTGTGGATGTAAAATCACTCCACATGAGTGTCCAGGGTTCAGGTCTCTGTTTAGATGCCTATTGTAAAATCATCCCACATGCCATTTTTCCAACTCCCAGTGAGTCTGAAGCTGGGTCACCTATGGAATAATTGAAAGCAGGTTGAATGTAAAACATGTGCAGTGTGGCAACCCTCTACTTCATATTGAGAGTGAGCTGCCTGCCAAAACTGTCATTTTTATTGAGTACAGAGCCTACTCTCATGAGGGAATAAGGATAGAATAAGGACAGATAGTTTAGGCTATCCTGAACCTGATCCATTCAGGTTTACATATAAGACAATCTCTGTTTTTTGGGCTAAACTAAGCTGTTAACAGATACAAAGGAACTAGGGATAATCTTTGGTTTTGGTGAAACTAAATTGCAAATAAATAAACAAAGAAATCAGGGATGATCTTTGTTTTGGGTAAAACAGTGTGTAAAGCAGTTATTTGGGTAAAACAATCTAACATGTAGGGGTCCAAGTACAATTTGTGACACTTGCATGCATATCCCCCCAGAAATTGCATGTTCCCTAGTATTACTAGCTATGGTCTAAATTCCTTAAAAAGGTCAAGAGATAGTATCTTTTTTTTGATAGTATGTTTGTTAAGGAACACATATATATCTTGCATGCAGCCAATCCTGATTAAATCCAAGCATTTCCAGGAAAGATCCTTAAGCACAGAGCCAGGAGTAAGTCCTGAGCACTATCAGGTATGGTCCAAACACCAAGCAAACAAATAAAAAAAGTCCAACTAAACCATCACCAACAAAAAAAGGTAAAGTACTAACAGAGTAAATGGGGGTTCTGGGAGAAAAATAAACAAACAAAAGCAAAACAACTGAATTTGGAAGAAATGGATACATTTTTGGCTTATATAACCTCCTAAGGTTGAACCAATATGATCTGTAATACCTGAACATATCTATCACAATGGTAATCAAAAGGCTTTCCAAAAATAAATTCCAGGCCCAGATGAACTCATTAGTTTAATCTTACAAACATTTAAAGAGGACCTACTACAAATCCTTTTTAGGCTTTTCCAAGAAAATGAAGGAACAGAAATACTCCCAAATAGTTTCTATGAAACTATTATCACCATCCTATAAAAAGCAGACAGAGACACCACACACACACACACACACACACACACACACACACACACACACACAAAGATAATTACAGGCTGATATC
>PVKC010034312.1:0-13689 GCA_004027635.1 Crocidura indochinensis
GCGGAGAGAGGATCTGCTCCCTTTTTATCCTTTCCAAACCTCAAGTACTCAATCAGTGGTTTTCACAGCCCCCTGAGAGGGCTGAACCACCCTCAGATTCAAGCACTGCATCAGAGCTTTAGAGGATGTTTTCCCCAAACCCTGTGTTGTAGAAATGAAATGGGAGATAAAGCACACGTATGCTACACCATGCAGGCGGGGCCTGTGTGTCTGGCTTCACAGAACACTGTGGCTTCCTCTGTGGCCTGGCACGTCTTTCAGCTGAGGCCATAGGCCAGCTGAAGAGCTTGCCTCCTCTAAAGTCACTTCCACTGGCCACCCGCCAAGCTGGTCCCAGGAGACAGCACAGTGGCCCAGGGCTCAGGAGAAGTCCCTGCATTTCTCTCATCCTCTTAGCTACATGTTAGACACCAGTCCCTACCCAGCCACTTTTTTTATTTTTGTTTAAATATTTACTTAATTTACTTTATTTTTAATTACCCGTATTTGCCGGCATATAAGACGACCCTTCAACCCATGAAAAACTTCCTAAAAGTCGGAAGTCATATTATATGACATATTATACGGCATACTGAAACTTGTTCCAGCTTCAGGGACGAGTGATCCACACCCCTCTTACTTTTAAGAAGAAACTTACTTTTAAGCCTTTTAGGAAGTTTTTCATGGGTTGAAGGGTCATCTTGTATGCCGGCAAATACGGTATCTTTTTATTTAAGCACCCTAATTACATGTGTTTCAGTTATAAAAAAAAAAGAACATCCCCTATCACCAGTTTAACCTTCCCACCACCAATGCCTCCATTTCCCTCTTCCCCCACCCCCTGCCTGTTATCGAGACAGGCATTCTACTTCTCTCACTTACTAACATTATCATGATAGTTGTCAGTATAGTTATTTCTCTAACTGAACTCACCACTCTTTGTGGTAAGTTCTTCATAATGTGGGCTAGTTCCAGTTTATCTTTATTGTGTCTATTGTCTCCTCATCTCTTTTTTTCTTAAGTTCCACAGATGAGTGAGACTATTCTGTTTCTATTTCTCTCCCTCTGACTTATTTCACTCAGCATGATAGTTTCCATGTCCTTCCATGTATAGGAAAATTTCATGACTTCACTGTTCCTGACAGCTGCATGGTATTCCATTGTGTATATGTACCACAGTTTCTTTAGCCACTCGTCTGTTGTCAGGCATTTGAGTTGTTTTAAGATTGTGGCTAGTGTTGCAATGAATACAGCCACTTTAAATACCCTCTGAAAACCATGATGCCTCCCACAAGACAGTTAGTTATTCCTCTCCTATAAGACCACAAAAGCCTGCCCTGTGGATCCTGTGTTAATCTTATGAGGATCACAAAATACCATAAGTAGAGGGACACAGTATGAGACTGAGGGAGTCAACCAGTAGGTTGCAGGCAGTGGGAAGGGGCACAAGAAAAAAATAGGGTCAGAGGGCACAGTGAGAAAGACTGAGAAATGATAGGCTTGAGCGCTGATACCAAGAGGTTCCCATCTAAATTCAAATTCTTCCCTTCACTTGAATCCAAGGATTGTCCTCAGCCCCTGAGCTTTAGAACACCTTAGAGGAGCTCTGACACACAGACACAGGCATACACTGGGTCAGTGCATGTCTGGGGTTGCTAGGAGGACCATGGAGTGCTAGGAATGGATCCCAGGGCTCCCATGTGTAAAGGATGTGCTCCAACCCCATATCCAATGGTGCTCAGGAATTACTCCCAGCTTGACACTCAGAAATCACCCGTAGTAGGCTTGGGAAACCATATGAGATACCAGAAATAGAACCTGAGTCTAGGGTATGCAAGCCAAACACACTACCCACTGTGCTATCACTCCAGCCCCAGCCAGAAAGCTTTTTTAATGGATGTTTCCCTAATGGTGCTGGGCGATGGTGTGTCCCATGGTTGAGGAGCCATAGGCATTGATTCTTGGCCCAGCAGTGGAAATGGGGGTTTGGGGGACAAGCAGTGCTGAGGTGGCTCAACTGAACTGCAGGCCTCAACACTCAAAGGACCCAAGCTATCTCGTTGTCCCTGTACCAGCATATACAAGTGCTCCAGATGTTTGCTGGCATGCCCTAGACATGGGGAGCAGAGAGGCTCATGCATTAGGCATAGAGGAGCAGAGGGTCCCTTGCTCTCCTCCAGGCCTTCCCAGCCAAGCTGCTGCAATGAAGTTTACAGGAAACACCCTCTCCTTAGCTCAGACCTCTGGGCTTCTGAGATCACCAGGAAATCACAGCCCCTGGAGCACACAGGCACTGGGTGATGCTCCCCAAGAAATGAACCATGTTTAATCATCACAGTCCAAACATGGGAGGCACTAATGTGCTCCTGCTTCTACAGGTGGAGAAGCAGGTGACCAGATAAGAGCCCACCCAGATTCCCCGGTCATACCAAGTGTGGTCAGCTGGACAGACTGCAGACAGTCAAAGGTGGTGTCCTCTCTCTTACTCTGCCCACCCATATCTGCTGGAACAGGCTACCCACCTACATGTGAGAACCCTCTGTCATCAGCCATACCAGTGTGTGCCCCAAGGGACAAAGGCCTTGTGATGTTATACTGACTTCTAATCAGAACTCAAGCCTGGAAGCTCTGCTTTGCCAGAGGCAGGCAGGCTGGGAATAGGAGCTCCCTCGCAAACAGACCAGAGTCTCACCCATGGTCCTGCATATGCGAGACCATCATGGCTGGCTTGAATCTACCCGACTCTTCCGAAGCTCAAGAAAGGCCTCATGTGCTCACACTGGCTCACTTGTGGCTCAAGGTGGGCAGCTCTTCTTGGTGTACTCTACTGGGGCGGTAGGATATGATTGGTTTATTTTTTCCTAGGAGTTATAGGGAGGTCTTCCAAGCAAAGCTCCAGGAACCTGGGACCCACTTGGTTATAATCAGTCAATGTTGGGGTCCACCAGGATGGCACCCAGTCACTTAGGAGCCTCCAGGACTACACCTGCAGGGCTAGGGAACCAAGAACCTAACTCATGCCCCCAACATGCAAAATATGTACCATTGAACTATCTCCCTTTTCAACAGATGGTAGATTTGAACCCAGGGTGACTGCATCCAGGGGCAAGATATACTTCCCAGCTCCCACCACACTACAAGTTCCCTACTGTGGTAGTTTACATGTCCCCATTCTGGTACACACCACCTCTCTGGCTGGGTATTGGATAAAAGGAAGGGCACCATCAGGTTATGGGGCCTTCACCCAGCCCCTCACATCCAAAGCAGGCATTCAGCACAGCTCCTTGAGGAAGCTGGGAACAGACGATGTCTGCGAGGCTACTTCCCTCCCCACAAAGGCCACAGCAGAGATTCCACAGGGTGCAATTATAGACGGCTGAAGGACAGCAACTGGGATGTAAAACCTTAAACCCATTAAGAATATTTTGATGTATTTGATCCCCACAGCCAAAGCTTCCCCCAGAGACCCATGTTTCCGTTTCGGGTGCCGACAATGATTGTCAATATAGACTGAGTGTCTACTGGACTGCAGGAAAACCCCAAGAAGTTGCTCCACATCCTTTACAGGAGGGGTGGGAAATTGCTTTGTTTTGAGCCTAAAGTGTCAGAAACACAAGAACTACACAGGATTAGAAATCCTGCCTCTATCATGATAGGCTGCGTGCCTACAGACAGGTTTCTTAAGCCTTCTGAGCCTCAAATTTCCTCCCTTTCAAGTGGGAGTCTGACAATTTACACCAATCTTCTAAATCTCTCAGGTGGACTGAAAACTCTGGTTCCTTCTCTTAATAGTAGGATCAGTAACCCTGACTTTATCCAGTGCATAAACGGCCAAGCTCCATAACCGAACCTCATCAAGCAGAACTGTATTTCAAGGCTGACAGCCAAGATGGCTCAAGCCAGTTATGTTCATGTCTGAGAAGCCGTAGCTAATGGGCACAAAATCTGACCCAAGGTGGTGGCTACATCAAGTCATAGTTGAGTCCTAAACTCTGGCTGACTATGACCTTTTCCATGTGCCCTCCAGAATTTCTTTTTCTGCACATGCAATGGTGCTCAGTACTGACTCCTGGCTCTGTGTTCAGGAATCATGTGCAGTGGTGCTTGGGGACCATATGTGGTGCAGAGGACAGAACTAGGATAGGCCAGTTCTAACCAGCAAAGCAAGTGCATTTACTCCTGTACTATCTCGTTGGCCCCTCAGTAGAGCTTTACATGGGAAGATTGAAGATTTCGTAGCAGAATTGGTGTTTGGAGAGATGGTAACAGAGGCAACCCAGTAGGGTAGGATGGAGTCATGGAACATTCCAGAAGGCACCCCTTTCTTTCTTTCCTGGCACCCCTTTGTGTCCATCTCAGCCAGAGACGGAAAGCAGACTTTACAGATGTGCACTGTAGAATCATTGAATTCCTGGTCAATCATGATTCAGGCACTTCCAAAAAGAAGTATTTCTCCCAGCTTGGATCACAGGTGATGGAGAAGTTTCCTCCAAGGGCACTGCACACAGAAAGTGACGATCCCAGTCTTTTCAACGTGTTTCCCACATATACTCCTCAGCTCAGCCTAGATGTCTTGCCAGTCCCACCACTTCTTCAGGCAGAGGTTCACATTCAAACCTCAGACCCCTTCACTGAAGGTCCCCCACTGCCGCTGTGTTTGCTGTTGCAGGAATAGTTGCGTTTTATTCCCCTCAAGTGCAGAGATTGGGGGTCAAGTGGATCCAGGATTTCAAAGGCTCAATTTTTTTCCCTCTTGGATTCCTCTTTCACTCGTTGAGCTTCCCTTTGGCAAAGTGGAAAGTTGCGATAAAACACTTCATTGGGTCTTGGTGGGTCTCCAAATCCACTTGACTTAAAGGATTTGTGGTTCTCAAGGTAGCAGGAGGAGGTCTCGCTGCTCCCTCCAGACGATGGTGCATCAACTTTTGGGGTGCGGCAAGTAGTGAGGCTCTTCCTTCCCCACCTCTCTCAGGCCACACGCAAGGTGCCCTGCATTAGCGGGTGGCAAAGGCCAGAAACCTCAAACTGCACATGCAATGTATTCTAGATAAAAAGACGTGCCAGGGCATCTCTCAGGCCTTCCTCCAACCGCCTCCACACTCAGCCCCAGCTGCTGCTCAGCTGTCAGAGATACTTCAGGAAACAGCCTCCAGCACAGGCCCAGACACTGCAGCTGATCCTCAGAGGGTGAGAACATCTTCTGTGTCAGGGTGCTACTCAGTTCAGACTATCCAATTTGCACGGCACCCTACATCAAACTCTGCCCAGGCCCCGTCTGTCCCCCTATTCCTCTGCAGGTCTCCCTTACGCCCCCTGGCAAGTATCCTGCAGACTCCCTGTGTCTTTGCTCCTTCGGGAAGAGACGCTAACAAACTCAAACGCCCCACTCCTGGCAATGTGCAGTGTCTCAGTGGTGAAGGTAGACTTCAGACCAGGTTCGAGGCTTCAAGTCTCACTTGCACCCATAAACCATGTGGCTCCTGTCTACCAGGCTGCCACAGAGGAAGGCCACTAGCCTAGAAAAGCAGGAAAGCATTACTATCGGGGATGCATGATTGCATTTCTTTTGTGTGTGCATGTGTGTGTGTGATGTCACGCAAATGGAACCTGGAGCTCACAAACACAAGGCAGGTGACTTCTAGTCACTCACGTTTGCTTTAATTTTTATTGCGACCCAAGTGAATTACAAGTCTTTCACAGTTGTATTTAAGGTACATAATGATAGTTAAATAGGGCCATTCCCACCCTGCCATAGTTCCCTGTTTACCTCCCATACCTCCACCCTTCATCCCCTGGACTGCTAGTGTAACAAGTCTCTTTTGTGTCTAGCTTGTTGTAGTTTTGGGGTCTCTTGATTCTCTTGTCATTGACTTTGATTTGGGCATTTAGGTCTGGCCATTTTTGATTTCCACTCAATGTTCCTGAGACCTCTTGGCCCCTGGGTCCCCTCCACTTTTTCCCCTCAATTTGTAGAAATACATAGAAATATGAGTCAGAACAAGATGATTCATCTTCTATGGTTCTATAAAATAAAAAAGGTGGGAGGCCCTGTCTGGAAGATATAAATAGAAATAAAATGAAAGGATGAAATAAATAAAGAAAAATAAAGTAATAAAAATAAAATAATAAAATTATTTTAATAATTATTAATAAATAAAAATTACTGTCATCCTGGCACTACTTGGGGCTTCAAGAACTGCATTTGGGCAATGCTCTGGGGACTTTTTGATGTCACGGATCAAACCATAGTTAGCCACATGCAAGGTAAGCACCTTAACTCCTGCCCATTTCAGTTTGTTAAAGCTACAATTTTGCTCCCTGGAGAGCCAATGAGTTTTGATAACAGGCCAGTCAGCAGGAAGCATTATTAAAAGGCCATTTCCTGGGTGTGTTGTGGGGGATTGGAGCTGTGAGAAGGGCTGTTTAAGAACAGAATGGGACTTTTTACTCTGAAAGGTTCTCCCCTGGGCAAGACAGCTGCCTTTGCCCAAGTCAACATTCAGCACTAGCTCAGAAAACAGCACCCTTACCTAGTTCTCAAGATCTCCAGGGAAATGCTCCAGTATCCCTAAGAAATATTTTTCTGGGCCCCCGAGAGCCTGAAGGAGTGTCTCCACGAGGTCAGCAAGAAGTAAGATTGCAGTCCCAGAGTGGCACAAGCATTAAATCCCAAATGGGAGACAGAACGTCTCACCATGACCATATAGAGTCTGGCATGGAAAGAAAGGGTCAGATCAGAGAGTAGCAAAAGGCTCTGTCAGGGTCACTGGTGGTGCCTCCTCCCAAATCCTGGGAATAAATGCTCAGGACCTATGACTACAGGGTTTCAAATCTAAATGCTTTGCCTTCATCAGGGTCCCTCTCTCCATCCAAGGGAGAACAGAATGGATCAGTTTTGCCTGAAACATAAAACCAGAATCCACAACCTTCTCACCCATCAAACTGAGCAAAGTTTTCATCTTGAATCCCTCCCGATTAAGTTAAATCAGATTCTCCAATGGGTGGAAAGAAAGAATTGGTCTCTGTGGCTGCCCTCTCTCCACTCTCAGCTAGATTCAATAGGCATCACCTTTTGATTTGTAGGTTGGTTGGGGTAGGGGTGGGTTGAGCCATATCCGCAATGCTCAGAGTCTATTGGTCTTTGTGCTGAGTGGGGTCATATGTAGTACAATGGTAGGCAGCATGCAAGGCAATTAACTTCTGTATTATCCTTCCACCCCAAACCCTGTTTGTTTTAGTACTTAAATAGGCCAAGAATCGACTCTTTTATTTCCTTCCATTACCTCTTGATCATTGTATAGTCTTTGAGAGGGGAATTTTTGGGGCTACACCCAACAGCTTATTCCTGTTTCTATACTCAGGGATCACTCCTAGAAAGCTCTGGGCCCATATTTGGTGCCCAAGTCAACTATTTACAAAGCAAGCAACCTACTTTCTCTGTACTCTCTCTGGGCCGTGTATAGAGAATAAACCTCTGCTCTAAAAACAGCTCTGTCCAAAACATTCTGTGATGAAAATATTATATGTTGCCCAACACAGTAGCCATTGGTCACATGTGCATAGTGAGCACTGAAATGGCAGTAAATGAATATGGAGACTAGTTTCTGTTGTTGATTTCTTGATGAGAGGGATTGGACCTTATAGGCCACACTCATTGGTACTGGGAGTAGAATGTTACTCCTAACTCAGTTCTGAGGGTAATTCCTGGGGGTATGCTGGGGACCATGCAATGCCAAGGACCAAATCTGGGTCTCCTCTTTGCAAAGCGTGTGCTTCATCCATCCCTTTGAGCCAACTGCCCAGTCATGGAGTTGAATTCTTAAAATTACAGCCAAATAAAATGAATATTATTCATTAACTGTGCTTTTCATTCTCAACCTTGATGCAAATTGAGGAGGCTATGTTCTTGGCACTGACTGCCTGTTATTCCTTACTGAATGATGCTCTTACAGCCTTCACAAAGCAAAAGGCAGGCTCTCTTGCATTTCCGGGAGCTTGCTCTGTGTCTAAGCCCTGTGGTCTAAATGTGTCTCTGGAGCTGGAGCAGGAAGCTCATTGTCGAGGGGAAGCCAGTGCACCAGCTTGGACTCCAAGGCATCTGGAGCAGAGAGAAAGGAGGGTAGGAGAGTGTGAAAGGGACACTCTGAGAGCTGGCCACTGACTAGGCTGTATTTATTTACATCACATCACAGGCTGCTACAGTGTCTGTGCTGCTGCCGAGGAACCCATCCAGGTGTAAGGGAAGGAGACAGAAGTCAGCTTTGTCCATGTTCCCTGGCACTGTCTGTTGCTCAAAGGGTACATAAAGCTCCCGGGATGAGGTACAGGAGGGCAGGGCATCTCTGGGCCATCAGACACTGGACAAGTGGAAGTGGAGTCACTTGCCTACTGGCAGCCCAACTGATACAGGCAACTTAGATAAGAACATCTGTCTGATCCAGACATCCCTCACTGCCAAGAGTATGGTGACAGTGGGAGATGCAGGCCTAATGCTGGTGTGCAGGGAAAGGGCCAGGTGTGAAGCTGCAGTCTCATAAAACTGACCCAGATGCTGGGCTCTGTTCTCGGAGCTCCAAAGGAGCAAGGTCTTCACACACCTGGGCAGCAATCCTCCCAGGACCAGGCAGCTGGGCTTGAAGAATGTTCAAGTTGGGAATGTTCTGTTCAGTTATAAAACACGGACAAGTTCTAGTTCTACTGACAACTCAATACAAGATGCCATATGGTCTACACCCAGGGCGCCCAAACCTCAAACCCAGTCCTGCTGCCTGCAGAGCCTCTGTCCATCCCAGCACCTTCCTTCTCCCCTCCCTCATCAATGCACCCTCCCCCCTACAAAACTCTACCAAGCAGCAAACATATCAGGCCACTGAAGAGTAAATTAAGCTATTCTATTTAAATTAAGCTATTATTATTCATGATTTCATAAAATATAATATTATATATTATACCTATTATATGTAATATAATAATTATTGATTATTAATTAAGCAATTCTGTTTAAACTAATCTACTTCTCTCCCCAGCGGAGAGACCCCAGAAGTCAGTTTAAGTAAGATTTCTCTTCTCGCTTCAGTTATTTGTTTCTTTTGTTAAAAAATTATTTTAGTTCCCTATATTTTGCCACTCTAATACCTTCTTTGCTGTGCTCCTTTGACTCATCCTTAATGAAATACTGTATTATGATCAACTGTGTCAACAATACTATAGCCTTTAATGTGAAAGGAGTTGGCTTTAGATTGCTTCTTTGTGTAATGCTAAGAAATGTTATAATGTACTACAATCTGGGGACTTGAGGGACAAAGTAATTGTGCATGGGTTTTGTCTTATTTTTTCTTAATGTTTTTTGGCTGAAAATGAGAATTTTGTGTATGGGTGATTGTCTTCCTACTGTAACGTCACCTTGTCCTCTCTTTGTATCTTTGTCTTCATAATAAAAAAATGATTTTAGGGCGGAGAGATAGCACAGCAGTAGGGCATTTGCCTTGCATGCAGCCAGTCTGGGACAGACCCGGACCTGATCCTCAGTATCCCATATGGTCCCTTGAGGCTGCTAGGAGCAATTTCTGAGCACAGAGCCAGGAGTAACCCTTGAACGCTGCCAGATGTGGCCCAAAAAGAAAACTGTGATTAAAGAACTGTGATTTTCGAACCATGATTATGAAGATATGGTTTTAAACATATAATGTTCCAACACCAATCCTACCACTAGTATCAACTTTCCTCCATCAAGATCCCCAGGTTTCATTCCCCTTTCCCCAAATATGCCTTGGAAGGCACATTTTAAAGTTCAGATGTTGTAGTTTGGGTCTCATGTTCTGTGTCACTGACTGTGGTTTGGCTATTCAACTCTACCTCACTCCCACATTACTGATGGACCCAAGACCCTGAACTCTGCTTCTCCATTACTTGCCTCTGAGAATCTTATGCTGTGGTTCTCTACTACTGGACTTTTCACCTCTGGCCCTTGGAATACCTTGGGTGGGGGTGTCCAGGAGGGTTCCTGTGGTGGCCCCTGGGAAACACTGCCCTAGATCATGCCTGGAAAATCCCCACCCGCCCCCGAGCTTGCACAGACCAAAGCATTCCACTAAAGTAAATCTTCTCTTTCACTGGCACTCTGCAATTGGCCACGAAAATGCCTTCAGCCCTTCCTCTGCTCTGACCCAGCAATTCTAAGTCCAGGAATGTACTTAAAGGAAATAATTAAGGATATCCGCAAGGCTTTTCTTCCAAGGATGTTTACTGCCACTGTTGTTTATAATTGTGAGTAATTGGAAACAACCTTCGTTCCCTCAAGGAGGGCCCAGGGACTGCTGGATTAAGAGACCGACAATCGGTCACTAAGTCAGTCAACCAACCTCTGTGGACACAGGGCAAGAGCACTTTTCTGGCATGTGTGAGGTTCTGGGTTCGAACCAATGCACCACACACACACACACACACACACACACACACACACACACACACACAGTAATAATAAAATAAAACTCTTTACTACAGACAAAACCGTGACCGCAGAGTTAGAGATCCATGAGCACAAGTGACAGGCCCTGAGCTGATGGTTCAATAAATTCACAGTAAATCTTGCCTCTAGAGAAACAGACTAGGAAGACATGCCTGAAGCCTCTAGCTTCAAAAGATCCATGGTCCAGGAGTGACCAGTTAATCTACTGCAAAGGATGTTCACTCTAGAGTTGACTGTGGAAGGAGAGCAAGAAAAAGTCTAGGAAGAAAAATCAATGAAAAACTAGCAGGAAGACAGAAAACATGGAGCTCATCTACAGCTAAGCCAAAACCAGTACAGTGGAGGAAAAAAAAATTCGCTTAATAAATAGAGGGCAGGAGAGAACGCAGGTACCTGAGCATATATTCAGACCGCAGAAGGTACTGTTCAATCCCAGTACCTGAGCAACCCCCAGGTGCAAGCTTAAATATTTTTTTTAATTTTCTAAGATATGGATCAAGGAGTTAGTCCAAGATTTAGGGCACATGTAAGGCATGGATTACATACCCCAACAACACATAGTCCCACCCAAATATCCTAAAGTGTGACTCCTCTGAAGGTGCCCAGCACAACTGGTGGTGGTCTCTGACATCACAAGGTCCCAACAGCCACAACCTTCTTGGCCTTAGACTGTTCAGGGTGGGCCAGCGCCTCGCTGAGTACTGTCCTGAAGACCTTCCCCAAAGAAGAGAGGGCAGCGTTCCAGAAGGAGACGACTTTTCTCAAGACTGCCGTGGACAGGCACTCAGAATAACAGCCTCGCAGTCTATGACTGCCTCTGGCACCCGGGTCACTCCATTCTCCCAGGTCAACCTCAGGTGACACCCTTTTCCCCTGCTCAAATAGAGCAGCAGGTGGAGGACCTTTCCTTTCTGACCTACTGTACTCTGCGCTTCCTCTCCTGTGGATATCAGCACTGTGACCACTTAAACTGGGTCCACTCTACCCCTTGGGGAGAGCCCTGGCACCTGTACCTCCAGTTCACAGCATCAAGCAAATGGCCCGCAGTGGTCATCCCCCAGAATATTCCTATTCCCTACTCAGTGTCCCTTCTATGCCTTTTCTTCCACTGTTGGGAGCTGTGGACTTTAGGAGGACTTTCAAAGCAAGATGTCCTGGGAGAAAGTGCTCCAGACTGATCTATGTTGGTTTGTTAAGAGCTGTCTGGTCTTTCAAATCTGAGTTTAATGTTAGTAAAAGAGCTTTCCCTGCCCATACATAATGTAGGCCTTGCAGGGGGCATCTATAAATGTTGCCCAGCTTGGGTGAGAAGATCTGGGGCAGGATCTGGTCTGGTCCACATGACAACTGTCACCCCTTAAAATCATGATGCTCAGGCTGGTAAAACCCCACTGGGGTGGTGGGCTGGCTTCTAGGCTTTTATCCCTGGGACCTTGTTTGGGGGAGATTCTGTCCCTGCGACCTTGTCTGGGGGGGACTCCCCTAGGAGAGAGCCTGGTGGCTGGTTGTCAGGTGTCCCTTGTGCTGGAGAAGGAAGCATCGGGGAACTGGGCAGTCTCCCCCTGGCTGGACGGATTGAGGGGGACATTCTCCAGGCGAGTAAGGGGGGCCTCCTGAGTCTCCCCAAACTATTATCTGCTCTCCCACCCTGGAGTTTCCAGGCGAGTAAAGGGAGTGGGGGGAACTCCTGGGTCTCCCCAAACCGTTATCCGCTCTCCCACCCTGGAGTCCGGCTTCCCGAGGACAGCCGCGAGGGTGTCCGCCCGGCAGTTGCAGGGTCCCGGGGGTCCCCCCAAGTCCTGGACTCACCATCGCGAGCGGTCGTGGACGTGCTCGAGCACCGCGTAGCCGAAGAAGGAGGCGGCGGGGCCCTGGAAGCGCACGGGCCGCGTCGGGTCCAGGCTGTAGGCGCGCGCGGGGCCGGCCAGGGCCAGGAGCAGCAGCAGCAGCTGCCCCCCGAGCCCCCCGAGTTGCCCGGGGTCCCTCCGAGCCGCCAAGGGGACGCCCATCGCTGCCTTGCCGCCCGCCGGGACCGGGACCTTCTGCGCGCTCGCTCCGAGCTTGGGGAGAGGGAGGCGCAGGAGGCGCAAGGCAAGGCGGGGTACCCCGGGAGGCCGGCCGGGAGGGAAAGGGGTGCGCGGCGCGGGAGCTCCCCCTGCGGGTCCTGGGCCGGCCGTGCGTGCAGGACACTTCGCTCAGGGTCTCCCGGAAGGCCCCCACCTTCCCACCTGGATCCAGATGTGGTTGGTGGCGACAGGCGCGAGAGTCACCTGGATCCAGATGTGGTTGGTGGCAACAGACACCAGAAACACCTAAGTGCCGCTGCGATCCGTAGCAACAGCCAAAAGAGTCGCCTGCATCCAGATGTGGTCAGTGGCAACAGCCACAAGACTCACTTAAATGCAGCTGTGGTTGGTGGCAACAGACACCAGTCACCTGAAAGCAGCTGTGGTGGTGACAACAGGCACAAGAACATTGGGCAAACGGAGCATCATCTAACAGTGGTCCTCAAATTACAACCCACGGACCACCTAATTGTATTTGTTCCCATTTTGTTTCTTCACTTCAAAATAAGATCTATGCAGTGTGCATAGGAATTGTTCATAGTTTTTGTTGTTATTGTAGTCCAGCCCTCCAATGGTCTGAGGGACAGTGAACTGGCCCCCTGTTAAAAAAGTTTGAAGATCATTGTTCTAGAGAGTCATAGCCTCTTCCGAGGGGAACAGGAGACAGGTCTAGGTGTGGCCTTCGACCAAGCAGCTTGGGCATAGGCTGGCTTAGAAATACAGACCCCCAGGACCACTGGGACCCCTTTCTCTGAGACACTGAGGCCAATAGCTGAGGTCGAGCTCTCCCTCACCCGCCTCTCGTAGCCAGCCAGCACCTTTGTGGCATCGCGGACACATACTGTGCCAAAACGACAATGCCACAGGATTTCAGAATTAGAATTGCTTAGAATCCTGAAAAACTGGAGCTCCACGGTTTGGGAGGTTTTGCGCAAATGGCGGAAGTGTATGCTGTACATGGTCCCAAAACCCGTCACGGGTATTGCAGAATGTAGCCCCAAGTTCCAACCCCAGCACCAGCATGGCAGAGGGATGATTTGGGGTCCCTAGCTCTGGACCGTAGCACCCCCATACCTTGGGGTCCAGGCACTGGGTCATGAGTCATCCAGCCAGATTGGCCACGGGTCACTAGGAGTGGCACATGTGGCCCCTGAGCATTGCTTGGGAGTCACCCAA
>PVKC010034313.1:0-13739 GCA_004027635.1 Crocidura indochinensis
TTTTTTTTAAATAAACTTAAAAAATTAAGTTAATATTTTATCAAGTTTCCTGTTCATGTTTTGGTTAATAATCCCCTAACATTATTTCTATAATGGCAAGTGGAAACCTTTTTCACCTATTATAGATCTATAGACATAATCAAGTTTCTATAGACTATGGCTTCAAAGAGTTATAAGCTCTGCCACTTGTACATTCACACTTATTTAGTTTTATGATTATAAGATACTTGACTTGGGATCACTCACCCATGAGTGGTTAGGGAGGAGTCTGGCATTGTTGTCATTATTGTTTTGTTTATTTATTTTAGCTTTTGTTTGTTTTTCATTTGTTTGGTTTGGTTTGGTTTGGGGTCCATACCCAGCAGCACTCAGGAGTTAATCCTGGCTCTGTGCTCAGAAATTATTCTTGGCAGGTTCTGGGAACCATATAGGATGCTGGGAATAGAACACGTGATAAGGGCCAAGGAGATAGCACAATTGTAGGGTGTTTGCCTTGCATATGGCCGACCCGGGAGAGAACTGGTTCAACTCCCGGCACCCTTGTGGATCCCCAGCCTGCCAGGATCAATTTCTGAGTGCAGAGCCAGGAATAGCTCCAGAGCATCACTGGGTGTGGCTCATCAATCAACCAATTAATCAATGAACAAAGTTTAAAAAAAAAGAAACTGGGATAGCCAACTGTAAGGCAAATGCCCTAACCTCTTTGCTATCGCCCCAGCCTCTGTCATCACTGTCATTTGACTCTCAACCTCTCTCATGGCCCTTGAACACATATCCATACTTCTCACTAAAAAATCACATTCCCAGATGAAGGAAAGTTCTTCCTTTATACAGGGCATGTCCTTCCAAGAGCATGTCTTTGACATAAGTTAATAAAAGTCACAACATACATAGCTTATACTTTTCAATAAAAACATTTATTAAGGGGCCAGAGTGGTGGCACAGGGTGTAAACGCCTTGCGCTTGCTAGCCTCTGACGGACCTTGATTCGATTTGATCCCTGGCGTCCCAGATGGTCCTCCAAGCCAGGAGTGATTTCTGAGTGCATAGCCAGGAGTAACCCCTGAGCGTCACCGGTTGTGGTCCCCCCAAAAAAAGTATTAAACATTCACAGTGTCTTAAGCTTATTCTAGGAATAAGAGGATATCTTAAAATGTTTTCTCCTCGGGGCCGGTGAGGTGGCGCTAGAGGTAAGGTATCTGCCTTGCAAGCACTAGCCAAGGAAGGACCGTGGTTCGATCTCTGCGCATCCCATATGGTACCCCCAAGCCAGGGGCAATTTCTGAGTGCTTAGCCAGGAGTAACCCCTGAGCATCAAACGGGTGTGGCCCGAAAAACCAAAAAAAAAAAAGTTTTCTCCTCACAAAACAATCCTCCAAAAGGCATATTATCACCACACAGAGAATCACTACTCCAATATAATTGACTAAGAAGGTTGGAGCAGTTTAGATATCAAGCAACTGAAGTGATAGCATTTTTCCTGGTCAGTTCTGAAAAATGATATCACAGAGACTTTGCATCTTATCTTCTAGTCCACATTTCCAGTGAAGCCAAATACATTCGGATTGGCATGTGTTTTGAACTATTTCCTTTTACTTTGGAGGGAGAAAAAAATGAGCAATCCTGGAAGCTCTCCATACTCTTCTTAAAAAATTATTTTTAAGTTCCTCTTGAAAACTAGTTACTACTTTGAGCAGGAAGAAGGGTTTGGAACAGCTGTCCTGGGTGAGTAGGGAGATGGTTAATCACTGTCCCTTCCTTCTCATGTACTTAAAGATTAGCTCATATCCCAGGTCCTGGAAAAGGAAACCACGAACACTTAACTTCTGAGACTATCATGAGGAATATTTCTGTAACAGTAGTAACATGTCAGCTCAATCTCTAAGATGCTTGAGTCCGGAAACAGAGCCCAAGTCAGCAGTGGGCTGACAGGACATTTGAGAATACCATTTGTTTCTTGACTTAAGTTCCATAGGTAAAAGGTTCAACTCAACAAAAACATGAAAAATGCAATTGCCATGGAGATGTGCAACTTTATAATCCTCATGTTCTCCATCAAAGAAGGCTCTTCACAGATCTTCACTGACCTGCCTGACTGAGGATAAAACTATTATTGCGCTGATGCCATTTCTCCTGCATGCTATTAAAAGAGGAAGGCAACACTCGGAGAAACAGATAACATATAATAGTATTGCAATGAACAATAAGTCCCTGATCCAGAATAAAAGTCTTTCCCCTATAGCTAAGCATAGAGGTAGGAGTGGAAGGCAATATAAGTTGATAATAGTCATAGCACCTAAGAAAGAAACAAAGAAAAAACGTTGTGGAAAACACTGTTGGATAGAAAAATTAACATAGCAAAAAAAAAAAAAAGATGGGAAATTAAGAGAAAAGTCTATGTTTTCATTATGAAGATGAAAAAACTGAATATTTTCATAGACATGAACTGGGAGGTGACATAAGTGAAACTTAAGGAAAGAAACTGGATCAGTTTCTTAGTCTTTTCAATAGGTTATTTGAGCAACATAGAATAGAAGAGATTGGCTACCTTTCATTAAAACTCTGTGTAACGTACTGGTTAGACATGATGGCATAGGGAGAAAAGGGAGATATATTTAAAAAATATGTATTTTACAAAAGAGCATCTGAGATCTCATGGTCCAGGTAGGCTTTCTGCTCGAATCAGATCCAAATAAGAGGATACTTAAAGCTTAAGAAAAAAGCCATGAAAACAGTCCTCTTAGCAATAGATTTTCTGGGGCCCTAGTAGTCCAGAAAGATCCATGAGCCTACAAAAACTTAGAGACCTCCTCTGCAAGGCCTCCTCTTGTCTCACCGTACAAGACTGCCGTAAAAAAGCGAAATCCCATAAAGGGCATTAAAACGTGTCTCTAAGTCTATCAATGTGGCATCAAGATGCTCACTGGAAACGGTGGGTAGGAAACTGATCAGAAAAAAAATTAAGAGCTCAAATATTAAAAAATGTAAATGTGACGGAAATTATAAACAGCCTAAAGCTCCTCTCCCTTCGGGAACAGCTGTGTCTGCTAATCCCTTGAGGAGTCCTCCCTGCGATCGCCCTTCCTTCCTTCCTCCGTCTCTCTCTAATAGCTCCCTTGTTCCTGCTGGACAAAACTAGCCCTTTGTGGCTGCTCTCAGAACAACATTAAAAACAGGAATAGGGAAATTGTAAACAGGAGGCTTCTGGTCTACAGGCGAAGACACACACACAGGCCTCTGAGGCCTACTTCATGCTAAGCAAAGAAACAGATCTTTGTTGCTAAAGGGATTAGGGCTGCGGGATTTCGGAGACACTGCTGAGGCCTTCAGCTGGCCTGAAGTAGGGGCTTTGTAAAGAGATACCTCCATTAGAGGTCTGTGAGCGGAAATCATTCATACTCTTTATACAATCTGGGTAATGTGATAGTGTTGGACTGTGAAGCGCCTCTGGTGAGACAGGGTCCTATCTCCTTGAATGGTAAATTCTTCAGCAGCTAAATAGATGGTGGTATAATTATCTTCGCTCATTCCCCCTCCTGGGGGCGGGGGTGTCTTCTATCTTTAACCCTTTAGTGGGAGGAGCAGAAAGGGCTCACTCAGCCCATGTGGAGGTCTTCTTCCCAAGTCCACTTAGGTGACTTATGGGACTTCTGGTGCTGATGACTGAGTATTTTACATCAACAATGATTCTCTCCAACAGGACTGGGACCTGAGGGGTGAGCAGGGTGGGATCCCTAGTATGGAGATATCCTGACAGATGCTGGTGGTGGAGCTGATATAGTAGCCCTGCAAGCATATAAAATGACAATATTAATATAACAGCAAACCATGTCTCTGTACAAAGACTTGATGGCAGAAACAGTGGCTCTCTGTGTGTCTGCACAATGTCAGTGACCAACTATTCAGCACGATGCCAAACATCACCATAATTTCTTTGCCCCATGCCCTACAATGGCCCCTACCTGCCTACCCACACTCCAGGCCCCCCATCATCCACCAAAATTCTATGTAAGCTACACATGCTTTTTTTTTTTTTTTTTTTTTTTTTTTTTGGTTTTTGGGCCACACCCGGTGATGCTCAGGGGTTGCTCCTGGCTATTCGCTCAGAAGTCGCTCCTGGCAGGCACAGGGGACCATATGGGGAACCTGGAGATCGAACCACGGTCCGTCCTAGGTTAGCATAGGCACCTTACCTCCAGCGCCACCACCCGGCCCCCAGCTACACATGCTTTTGACAACGAATTCTTTCTGGCCTCAACCACCACACCACATCCCTTGACGGAAGCAGTTTCCTTCTGAGGTCTACAGAATCCTTCACTCCACAATGCCTATAAAGCTGGGAGACTCTGTGTGTTTCTCTCTATCCCAGAGAAAGTGATTTTCTTGAGGGCAAGTCTTCTCAGCATTGCTTCATCTGGTCATATAAGAACCCAGAGTTGTGTCAGGTGAGAGAGGACAATGGTTGGGCAGCCTACTTGCCTTTGAGCAGTTGGGGCCAGAGAGATAGCATGGAGGTAGAGCATGCAGAAGGAAGGTGGCTTGAATCCCGACATCCCATATGATCCCCAGAGCCTGCCAGGAGTGATTTCTGTGCGCTGCCAGAGTGACCCAAAAATAAACAAACAATAAAAGCCCTTAAGCCTATGGGTCTTAAGTGCTTAGCATGTGAATTTTTTTTTTTTCATTTCAGTAGGAGAACCCTCCTAATAAAACTTTTTATTTATTTATTTATTTTTTGAACCACATCCAGCAATACTAAGGGGTTACTCTTGGCTCTGTACTTAGGAATCACTCTTAGTAAATCTTGGGGGGGGCATATGGGATGTTGGGGATAGAACTTGGGTTGGCCACATGTAAGTCTGCTCTCAGAGCAATATAGAAACAGGAACTAACTCTCTGAATCATCTGGCGGTGGCAGGTCCCACCTCCACATCTGCTGCACTGAGGAAGCATCGTTAGGCAGAATGCCATGCCACTCCGGATCCATCCTGAGTGTCTCTGCATTGCAATCATTTTGCTATGGACTCTTAGAGACTTAGAAAACTTCTCTGACCTAACTTCAAAAAGAGAGATGGAACGTGAAGACATGAGCCTGGTGACTGACCAAGTCGTTCTGGGAGAGAGCATGCATGGTTCAAGTTCAAGGGGGGCTTTGCAATAATTTCACTTGGAAAGAGTCATGGTTTCCGGTGTGAAGCTGGCCTGGAAATGCAGCATGGACTCTACAGAAAGAAAGTTAGTGCTTTTCACCCACAGGGGCTCCCAGTTCTCTGGGACCCACTGCCATATGAGGTGACTCAGGATAGCATTCATTGCTGGCTCTTTCTATCATTCACAATTTTCTGTCTTGATTTCCTTTCTCTTCTTGCCTTTTGGCAGAAGGGACTTATAGCTCTTACATTATTAATAGCACTTTCTCAAAAAAAATATCTGTTAACTCTGGGCAAAAGAAGAGTAATTAGTTCATTAGCATGGTCTCCAATCCCACCACTGAATGTACCACTCAACCAAAAATTGCCGAGCAACTACCAAGTGCCACTGCATGATACCAGGCACTGAGGTTATGAAGAGGAGCATCGTAGGGGACTCAATCTTATAAGAACCAAACATGGGGCTGGCTGGGAAGTTAGCTTAGAGGGCAGGGCACCTGCTTTGCCTGCAGTCACCACAGGGTTCCCTCACACCCAGCTGTGAGTAACCATTGGGCATCACATGATAAGTCCTCCTCCAAAATAACAGAATCAATACAAATGAATAATATATCATGATGGCATTCTGAGAGCACTGTGGAGCAAAGACAAATAAAAAAAATCCTACTGGCTTTCAAGAGAACTAAATCCAGAAGATCCTGGATGAGAGAAAAGGAAACAAACAACAACAGCAATAATAATAATAACAACAATTAATAATAATAATGACATAAGCATTTGAGAGAATGGGGTGGGTCTACATGTGAATTATATAATATAAAGTACTATTGTACTAATTCTAATGCCATGGGTGTGACCATGACATTGTGGTTATATTAAAGAGTTCTTTTTTGTTTGTTTGTTTTTTGGGGAAGGGTCACACCTGGTGCTGCTCAGGGGTTACTCCTGACTATACGCTCATAAATTGCCCCTGGCTTAGGGGACCATATGGGACACCAGGGGATCGAACCATTGTCCATCCTAGGCTAGCTCGTGCAAGGCTTATGCCCTGTGCCACCACTCTGGCCCCTAAAGATAGTTCTTAATCTTAGATATATTCTGATTCCTCTGCTATTGTCAAGTGGTTCATTAAAAAACAAAGATGTGTCTGGGTGTATTAGTGTGTGTGTGCACACAAGGACACAGGGGCAGGGGTGTTAGAATGTAGAAAGCAAAGTAATCATTTGTTTGTGAAGGTAATAATGATTAGAAATACAGGACATTAGATTTACTGTGTTTAGATTATTTTCAAATAAAATATCAAATCATTATATGTATGTGTGTATATATATATACATATATATATATATATAAGATTATTTCAAGGGCTAAACAGGGGCTGGAGAAAACAACATAGGCATCAATCTAAGACTGAAGGAAAAGGCGCCAAGGACAGCCGATGGCTGGGACACATGCATCTACTGCCACCTGGCCCAGAGCTGGCACTGCCCGTATTTGTCAAGTGAATCGCTATTTTGCAGCATTACTTCTTCAGGAAATGCACGTTGATCATTCTGAAATCTGCAGAAGGTTTCTGTTAAAGACTGCTTGGGCTGTAGAGGGGACCCATTCTGAAGCCTTTGTATATTCTGCCAAGATCCTGGAACTTTTTCCTGAGGGCAATGGAGACCCATGAGCAGGAGGTGATGCAGTCAGATTAGCATCTAGAGGGACCACCCGAGAAGTCAGGTGTTGTGGGGAATTGGGAGCACAGACTTGGAGGTGGGGGGCTAAGCTCCCAGTCAGGATGTCTTTGGCTTCCTCAAACACAAATCCCTGACTCCCACAGGCTGATTAATTAAGAGATGCATAATCCAACACGGCTGTGAGTTCTGGGAGGCGGGTTCAATAACTCAATGGCATCCCCAGGAGCCCAGAGTCCAGCCTCTCTCCCATTCTCTTGGCATGGTTCTTAGGCTGCTTTTCCTCTTCTTCAGAGAATGGCTTCCACGTTTCCCAAGACATGTGTATGCAGCAAAAACAGCAGAGCAGGCAGTCATGTTGAGCAAGGAAAAGCTTTTCAGAAGCTTCTCAGCAAACTCTCCCCTACCCTCCTGCTAACCTACAAAAGGTCACACAGCCCATGCCAAACCCAATGGAGCAATAATACAATCAAAAGGGCATTTGCCTTGCATGCAGCCAATCCAGATTTTATCCCCATCATCACATATGGTCCCTCAAGCCCTATGAGGAGAGACCCTTGGGTGAGCTAGAGTAACCCCTGAGCATCATTGAGTATGGCTAAAATCAAAACAAAGCAAAATCACTACCAAAGGAATGAGTTTATAAGAATTTGTGATGCAAGGAAGAATTTTTTAAATATATACCAGGAGAGAATCTACAACTATAAATCATCACTGAAAATACCCAGGAGACCACTGGCCAAGCAAACTCTGTTGGAAGTAAATCTAGGTTAGTGGTGGTAAAAGAGGCAAAAGGCAAAATGAGCAGAGATTCAAGACTTATTTAGGAAGCCACATTGGGGAAACTTGATCCCCTCTATATTTCCAGCATGGGTGAATGAGTAGAAGGCAGGGCCCCTACTCAGGAAAAGTCTACTAGGAGAAGAGAGACAAGGTGGGCATGCTCAAGTTTAGGGACCCATTAACACTAGAACATGAGGGTGAGGCAGTTTATGGAAGATCTAAGCCAAACTTATCCCTGAAGAACCCAGCCTGGGACATGCTTCTCAGCATGGTCCATACAGACATCACAAATTTTATTTATTTTAAGGACGGGGTGTTCAAGACTTACTCATGGCTCTGCACTCAGTGAACTCTTCTGGTGATCAGAGGACAATACAGGATGCTAGGGGCTGAATCTGGAACAGCTGTGTGCAAGGCAAATGCCCTACCCTCTATGCTATCTCTCTGACCCCAGACAACACAAATTTTATTAATCACACTAATCACTGAAAGTTTGCAAATAGCCTTTTCCATTTCTGGCTTCTGGAAAACTGGGACATAGGTCCTGAGTTCCCAGTGCTGCTGCTGAGCTCGATAGCAGTCATCACTGTCAGTTATGAGAATGGGGCACTGAGGCCACCATACCCTGACCTGGGTGCTACCCTGACCTGACCAAGAGCTGGGCGCTCTAGCTGTCTGATCCCCAGATTTCCATCTGATGCTCTGTTAGGAATCCTGAAGGAGAGGCCTGAGCAGCAGACAAATGCCTGTTAGCATGGCTGTTAGGGGTGGTCAAAGTCCCAAGCACTCCCAGCACCCAGAAAAAAACTAGAACAAGAAATTCTCTTTCTAGAGAAAGTAAGACTGGAGCCATTAACTTATTTTATTTTTATTAAAAATAAATTATTTAATTGAATCTCTGGAAGGCAACAAGGCTCGAACTTGGCAATTCATGCTGAGAAATATAGAAAGACCCTGACTCCCCTCACTCAAGCTCTTGGGGAGCCCATTTCTGGTAAACTCTGCCAGGATCAATTCCCCCTAACCAGTGTGTCCACAGAGCATAGGCATCAGGCCTACAGAAATCCTGAGTTCTTCAGGTCATACCCCACCTCTCCCAACTTCTTTCTACAAACACAGTGGGAAAAAAATTTCCTAATCATAATTATTTGGATTCTCTTTCTTCTGTAATATTTATCAGGGTTGCTATGAAACAAAAGCAAACCAACAAAGTTCTTACAAACAGAAAACAAACATGGGAAGGAGGTACCAATGCCTGGCAAGATCTCTGACTTGATTTTAGGTATCATCTTCAGAATATGTAAGATCTAGCTGACAAGAAAATATCCATGAATTAAATACTATCTTTGATTTATAAAATCATCATATTGTGGCTATCATGCTGGTACTAAAAGAAAGTCATTACTCTCACATTCCTTCTAAAACATGGGGTCACTAAAAGAAAATCAGGAAATCAGGTTTAGATGAGGTAAGCATGCAGCTTTTTTTTTAACCTGGTTGGAATTATGGTTCAACTCAACCCTAAAAGGGTCACAAAATCTTTTTATTTTATGTTTTTGGTTTTTGGGTCACACTGGCAGTGATCAGGGGTGACTCCTGACTCTATGCTCAGAAATCGCCCTGGCAGGTTCAGGGGACCATATGGGATGCTGGTATTTGAACCACCATCCTTCTGCATGCAAGGTAAACGCCTTACCTCCATGCTATCTCTCCAGCCCCATCACAGAATCTTTTTTCAAACACCTGCCCAACTTCCATTTATCAGAAATGATTTTTTAAAGACTGGGGTGAGAAGATGGAGACTAGGCCAGAGCATCCCGTCAGGTTCTCATATATACCAAATTTTCAGTTTCACCTTTGCTGAAAGCATGTTCTCATTATCCTCAACCAGAAAGGGGCCACATGCTGAGAGGTGACAGTGGGCCAGGTCGATGAGAAGCTCCTTCCTCCAGTAAGAATAATGTACAGAAACAATTTAGTTACCAGACATTAAGAGCACAATGTTAGTGGGAACCTAATCCAAACACTCTTAATTGGGTATTAGTGGGAAGAAGACACTATTGAGAGCTGACTTCTTGGACTATCAGAGGAACTTGGGGCTTAACTCATGTCTCATTTAAAACCACAGCTCTCGTAACAGGGGTTAAGGTGTTTACTTTGACTGAGGCTGACCAAAGTTAAATCTCCTGTCTTGCTTGTTCCCCCTAAGTTCAGTTGGGTGTGACTCAAGCACAGAGCCAGAAGTGACCTCGAACACCACCAGGCATGGTCCAACCCTTCCTTCCACCCCCACAAATAAAAATAGGGCCAGAGAGATAGTACAGGGCCTTGCTCAAGGTCAAGCCAGGTTTGATTCCTGGTACCATAGAAGGGTCTCTGAGCATGGCCAGGAGTGATCACTGAGCACAGAGCCAGGAGTAGTCCTGAGCAGTTCTACAATGGCCCCAAAACAAAATCTTTAATGTTAAATAAATAAAAAATAAAGCAACAGCCCTTGGCAAGACTGCTGTGACTTAATGATAAAGAGAGGGCCTTACATGTGGGAAACCTGGACTGGATCTTTAGAGCTGCAGAGCTGCAGAACAAAAATAAAGCGAAAAGAAAAAAATAATAAATCCAGCTCTTGGAGGTGGGAGTCCTCACCTCTGTGCTCTGAGTGACAGTCAAGGCCACAAAGCAGTCAGGGACAGGGAGGTTAGATTTGGATCCTGCTGCTTTGGTCCTTGCATTCCTACTCTTTTTGACCCCACATACCACCTCCCACTTTTTGTTGTTATTGTTTGTTTATTTGCTTTGTTGGTTGGTTGGTTAGGGGCCATAACCTGTGGCATTCAGGGGTTTCTTCTAGCTCTGTGCTCAGAAATTACTCTTGGCAGGCTCAGGAAATTGTATTGGATGCTGGGGATCGAATCCAGGTTAGCTGTATGCAAGGCAAACGCCATACCTGCTGTGCTATCATTCTGGTCCCAACCTTCCACTTTTGTTTTCTTTGTTTTTTGTTGTGTTTTGTTTTTGTTTTGGGACCATACCTGGTGATGCTCAGGAATTAATTCTGGCTCTAAGCTCAAGGATCACTCCTGGCAGGACTCAGGGGACCATATGGTATGCCAGGAAATGAACCTGGGTTGGCCATGGAAGCATGCGCCTCTCTAGATCCCAGAAGGACTAGGATGCACATCGAACACTACAATACTCTGGAACAAGGGTTCAAACATGTCCTCATTACTTCACCTTAAGCATTCTAGGTCATAAAGCAGGTTAAAATAATAAAAGAGGTTATGCCACAGAGTCAAAGGATTTAGAAATAAATTCTAGGCAGTGACTTTAATCAGGCCAACAATTCTAGACCCTGGTACATTCTCAGGGGTGGCGGGAGGAAAAGGGCTCATCTTAGGTTCGTTTTGTTTTTATTTGGGTGCCACACCAGGTAGTGCTCAGGGTTTCCTCCTACCTCTGCAAACATCATTCCTGAAGGTGCTTCAGGTAAATCATATGGGATGCCAGGGATTAAACCCAAGTCCAATGCATGCAAGGCTAATCTGCTGTACTATCACTTCAACCCCCTCAGCTTAGATTCTTGCCCCAAATGAAGCTTATTTGGATGAGGAGGAACTGATGAGACTCAGGTGTGTGTGACCTCTGAACCTGCCAACGCACCCATTAGGGGTAGCTGATGACCCTTCTGCACCACCAGGGAGGCCACCAACATCTAAACAGAAAAACAAGCAACAGAGGAGGCAGCATATCTACCCAGCTGTGCGAGTCATTCACTTGCCAGAGGATTTCTGCAATTTTTCCCAATGGAAACACATGCTCAAGCCAAAAGCCCTGAGGCTGGTAATTCGCCACCCCCCTCCCACAATACACACTGGCACAAGGCCAGAGGAACTGCCAGCCGTTGATATTGATTTACTAAGTGAAACAAATGCCAAAAATGAGATAGTGACAGTCTAATCAGATGCTGTGTCAGAAAGCAGGTCTGGAAGGTTACCACTCACCCTGCCCCTGCCACAGTTCCATAGAGTGCAGGACAAATCCCAGCCCACCACGAATCCTCAGAGTTTGGTGCTTACACAGACCCAGAACCAGCTCCCTCCTCAGGAAAACAATCAAACCCCAACCTATGTGAGTTTAAATATGTATTATTTCTGTCAATTTAAGAAATGTGCCCAGAGTCTGATCCATTTTGTGTTGAATTTTTTGCTACCTGAAGTGATGATGGTTGGGTGGGTGGTGAACTCATCAGGACTTTAATATTGTGGCTAAGACTTGCCTGAGTGCTTCCCAACTTTTACAGTGGAAAATGTGGTTTGGTGAAGAAGCTAAAGCTAAACTTAATAGCCTAGATCACTCTGGTATAATGGTTGCAGGAGTTCTGTTGTCTTACGAACTGTTAATAGGGTAAGGGGCTTTCTCAGATAAAAACAAGCAGACAAAATTCCCCATGCTATTTTGGGACTCATCAGATAGCTCGAGTCTAACACTTGGGAAAAAACTGATGCTCATGCCAAATTTAAAATCTATACAAAGATTTTCCAGAGAGTTTCCAAGCCATCTACAGAATTTCTAGGAAATTGACAAAGGCTATCCAGAGATATTAAAGACAAGATAAGCACAACAGGTCCTGACAAAAAGGTTTACCTTTTGGAAATTTTACGTATAGAAACAAGCTCTTATCTATTAGGGATAAGAACTCATATATTTTACAATACAAGGGCCACCTTGAACATATATCATGTAGCCCCAACTTAGATTCTATGTGATTAGACAGTGACTGTCCAACCCTGAACCCTAGATCTCAGGCATAGAACCGACACAGTTCTCTGCAACAGCTCCAGGAACCAAACTCCCTCTGGGACAGTCTTAATACTGCTCTGACACCAACATGCACCAGTTTTTATATGACATCCTGACAATGAGGAAATGGCAACAACTTGATCTAAGACCTGGTTGTCTTATCTCACCACCTAACAATGAAATGAAATCAGAAGACACGTAAACCTTTGATCTGTGCAAAAGCCAAGATTGCTAACTACAGAAGACTGACTATGACAACTATGACTGGGCAGAATGTATCCTGGGACCAATAAAAAAAAACCCTAGTCTAGGCTTTGACCTATGATCTGTACAACAACCAAGATCTCTAATTTTATAGGTCTCAGTGAGACAACTGCAACTGAGCAGAACTTCTGGAAACATAATGAAAGACTCTATCCTAGGCTTTGTCCTAGGATGAGTGCAAAAACCAAGACCACCAACTACAGAAGATTGATTAAAACAGCAATGTGGAACAGAACTTCTAGAACCATAAAGAAAGACTCCATTCTAAGCTCCATCCTATAACCTGTACAAATACCAAGATCTCTAGTTACAGAGGCCTTATTTTATCATCCACAACTGAGCGAAAAGTTTCCAGACACGACAAAAGGACTTAGGGAAGAGTAAAAGAGCATGTACAGAAGAGCCTGTAGTTATTCCCTTGACAGTATACTTCAAGGGCAGAGAAACCCTGTATCTCTTTGGCCAATATTTCTAATCTCCCCAATGTTTACTGTGCCTATACAAAAGAAAAAAAAGAGAGAAGCACAAATTAATTTTTTTGTTATTGTTGTTGTTGTTTTGGGTATTTTTTTGCTTTGTTTTTTTTATTTTGGGACTGTGATTATTGTTTGGTTGTTGTCTTTATTGCTGTGGTGTTTTTGGGGGGGTTGTTTAATTTTTTTTGTATTGTTATTATGTTTTTCTTCCTTTTTCCCTTTCTTCTCTTAAATTGATATTTATAGTCTCTAGATGGACTCCTCCTGTTTTTTTTTGTTTGTTTGTTTAATGTTTGCCCCTCCACTTTTTTCCTTCTTTCCTTCAAACAGAACCACATAGCTTGAACCATCTTGTTCTGCCTCATAAATTGATGGGGAAATAATGGAGGGTACCAAGACCAAACAGTCATATGAACATTGAGTAGAAATAAAAAATGATCAGACTTAAACACTAAGTCCAAAGTCAATGACAACAGAATCGATACCCACTCTACAACAAGATATACACAGAGAAAACTAGCAGTCCAGGAGGGCAATGGAGGAGGAAATAGGATGCATGCTGGGAACAGGGGTGGAGGGAGGTCAAC
>PVKC010034314.1:0-13748 GCA_004027635.1 Crocidura indochinensis
TGTCCGAGGTTCCAAGCCACTGGTGGCCCTTGGTACATCACCCCCATCACTTGAAGGAGCAAGTTTTCCCTGAGTCTTTGCAGGATGAGGAACATCTAGTGCAGCACCGGGTTCCCTCAGTGACAGCTCACCTGACAGGACACCAGCAGTAAGACATGTGCACCAAACATGCCTGATTCAGAACACAGACAAGTTGAACTCAGGTACTAGTCATCCCATTATTACTCAGCCACCCACACAGGCCCTGCCTGTCCTTCACAGGAACACCAACAAGACCAGAGTCACCTCCTGAACACAGTCATTCCCTGCTCTGCTCTGAGTGAAATCTTTAGAACACACAAGGCAGGTCACATCTTGGTTTGATTCATTTACATACTGGAAAGTGATTATCGCCTCTAGGCTTAGCAGAGGCCTTGATCCTAACAGATATTATCATTCTCTGTTGTGGAGCAGAAATAAATGAGATGTGGTCGTGAGGCAGGTTTGATGACCATAATAAACTACCATTGTCTGTATGACTGTACTGGACATTAGATTCCAGCGCAGAGGTATTGACTTATGGTCAGTTTACATGCTTAAGCAATGCCTCACCCCCACCTCCACCCCTGAAATCAGCTCCTGGTACTCACTGGTTCTGGGTTGTTGTTTGTTTATTTTTACATGTGAGGTCCTGTTATATGTTCCAATACACATTTCCTTTAGGCAACTAAGGTCTCTCTGGTTGCTCTTTTTGAAGATACTAGTCTGTGCGCTAATCATGCCAATGTATAACAATTATGCCGAAAATCATCCAGCTAGTACACTGCATACATAAAGAACGTGCTTTAGAATCTACTGTGAGGGGATGGAGTGATAGCACAGTGGGGAGGGCATTTGCCATGCATGCAACTAAGTTTAATCTCCAGCATCCCATATGGCATTCCAAGCTTTTCAGCAAAATCTGTGAGTGCAGAGCTAGGAATAAACCCTGAATGCTACCAGGTATGGTCCAAAAAACCAAATACAAAAATAAAAAATGAAAGAATCCACCATGATGGGAAACATTTCATTCTTTTAAAACGATTTCCCTCTTCTTTCTGTGACTGTGATTGATGGTTTTTGAATGTTAGACTTTTCTCCCATGGGATCAAAGGTACCTAAATATGCTATTGCACATAGAAAAATTGGGGATAGAATTCAGGTATTAGAAGTTTTTCCATTTTCATCTGTATGTGAATTTTTCATATAAATGTGGGGACATCCATATGCACCAATAATATCCTGTGGCATTGTTCCACTTTTATATAGGCACATAAAAATGGGAAAATATTACATATGCAAATAAGTTCTTATCTAATAGAGATAGGAACACACAAATATTTGAATGCGGTGGTGCCTTACACCATGAACATTGTCATAATGACTTGGCTTGGGCCTCAAAAGAACAGGCATTGTCCATTTACTCCTGAACCATAGATACCATTACAGAAACAACCACGGTTGTCTATAACATCACCAGGAATCAAGCCTCTACCAGGGAAAACTCTATAGCTGCCCTGGCATTGACTTGCTCCAAAGAGGGTCCTTTTAGCACCCAGACAACTTAGCAACAGCAATAACCTGCTTTCAGGGCAGGGTTCTTCCCATTGCCTCTAATGGTAGGGTGAAACTAGAGGACACTTCACATCATCCTGTAGGGTATGGCTAAATACCAAAAATATATGTTGCCCTGCCTCATTCCTGCCTCATGCTACTCAATCTTGCTGCATTTCTTTAGGACCTTTTTTGCTTCAATCACCACCTTCTCTCACACTGATACCCCCAGGATACTCTGACTCTGAAGACGTGGTCCAGCTCAGCCCTGGAACACTCTGAAAACCTGGTCCAGCTTATTATCTCTCATGCTGGGCAGCAGATGCTTCACCTTCACCATTCCCCAGTGATGAATAAACCTAATAAATATTCATTGAGCTACTTGATGTACTCCAAGAAGGGGACAGAGCACCCCACTGCAGAAAGGTCAGTGAGCCCACAAAACCAGTGCCAAGTCTAGGTGGGTGTCAATTTCAAATGAACCCTCAATGAGCTAGGATTATCTCTACACATTCACACACAGTGTTTTATCTTTTCCAAACTTACATCCCTCATCCACTGAATGGGGGTAGGGGTTCACCAGAGGTGTAATGTGTTAACTTCTATGCAATAATCACTACAGAGGGTGTTGGCAGCACTGACTGACCAGAGTGCAAACTTACCACCATCTTCCCAAAGTGCTGAAGGAGCAGAATGACCACATGGCACCCTCCCCCAACATCTACAGAGTCCTGTTGAACTCGTCTATCATTTTGAGACTTGTCTCAGAGCCTCAGTCAAACAGCCTAGAGTCCTTCTGCATTTGCACGAGAGAGGGACTCAATAAAAAGGTCTGGGGTCCCTGGACACAAAGCCTCTCCCCACATTTGCAGATCTAGCCTCCTACAGGCCCTCACAGTGGTGGTGCAGGCACATGGCCAGAGCAAACTCATAGGCTGAGATCTTTTCAAGTATCTTTGATCATTGTGGCTGGCAGGAGGTCCCTTCCCCAGCAGGACATGGAAGAGAATGCTCATAGTCCACATATGGTTATGCCTCAGTTATGGTTTTTATGAGCATCCTGTCTTTCGGAGGCAGCTCACAGGAGACATTGTTCTTTTTTAATGTTTTGCTGGAAATAGGAAATTCCCAACCTGCGGTGCTGCCAAATGGGTTTTTGCTCCTCTTACAGAAGCAGCTAGTCTACACCTAATACACCCAAGTTAGTGACAGTGCCTCCAGGCCCTCATGCCTGACACATCACTAGGCATGATATGCAGAGTCAGTGGATCTGCAGGACTGACATCTCTCTGAGCTGCTCACAGTGATCATGGATTTGAAGATGGTCATGATGTTGCAAAAGAATTTCCCCTTAGTTTTTATTTTATCATCAAGCAAGTCTGAAAACTAAGCTTGACATTAATGCTTTTCTGTCCCATGATTAACTGGTGACTAGAGAAGCAATGGACAGAGGGTAGGACTGGTTGGTATCCTGCTTTGGTTTCATGTGACCCTGCCTCGCTCATCACCTTATATCAGAAATGTGTCATCATCCTTCCCTCCGCAAACAGCTAACCAGCGTTGTTCAGCTTTAATAGACAAATGTGCCCTTCATCCATTCTTTCCACTCTGTGGCCACTAGCTAAGAATGGTCTTCTGTGCAGACAGCAGTCTTCTCGTTCCTTCACTTTCCCAAAGCTGTCCTTTGTTGTCCTAAGAAGTTACTCCCTAAATCCAACCTCTACAATCTCAGAAAAATAGCACTGAGGAGAGAGCATTTATTTCCTTTGCATATGGCCAACCTGGATTTAATCCCCGACACCCCTGAGCACCACCAGGAGTGATGCCTGAATGCAGAGCTAACCCGAGTGCCCCTGGGTGTGATCCCAAAACAAACAAATCTACAAAACTAAACTGGACTCCACCTAAGCATGCCATTGACTTATCTAAAATTACCTCCAGAAGAAACCTGTTAGTCAGAGCCACAGACCTGTCCATGCCCTTCTCCTTCTTCCATCTCTCCAGAAGTAACCTCTGCTCCACTGCCCTCCCCCTCAAGTGAGAAGGAAGCCTCAGGATCCAAAACCAGGATGTGGAGAAAAGGAGTGATCCCTGAACCCAAAGCCAGGAGTAAGCCCTGAACATGGCCAGGTGTGATCCTAGAAACAAAAACACCAACACCTACAAATACCAACATAGCCTCTGGGTGTTGTTCTGATGTTATCCTGAAATACCTAATGCCTGCCACTTGGTAACAAATATTCCAGGTAGCAAATATTCTTGGAGGACCTCTCTGAACAGCTGTCACTAGGGGGCCTGGAACTGAGACCCCCATATGTCCTTGTGCTGAGATGGCAGAGCCCTGGCAAACAACACCACCTGCTCCTGTCCCTTTCTGCTGCACCTTGTCCGAGCACATTTTCCTGCTTATCTTGTGCTTGTTTAAGTCTCTGTCAATCCCATCAGACAGATTAACGCAATAAAATAGCACAAGTCGGGAAGAAAACTAATCAGGAAATCCAGTTTGAGCCCCGTCACAAGAAAAAAGGGAAGAGAAAAAACAATACAAACTCAGGGAGATCTCATTTTTATCTCTCAGATCCCACAGGCTCATGGACTTAGGACCCTGACATTTCCAGGGGTGACTGGGTAAAACAGAAGTGTGGTCCAGATGAGAGCAGGAGAGATGCCCCAACACCACCATCAACTTTTTGCTTTCCTCCAAGGGTTACCAGCCCAGTGAAAATCCTGGGAAGATCCAATCTGGAGAAGATCCAGATGGTTTATAAATGATGCTTCTCGGTAGCCACAGAAGCAGGCATAGCTTGGACCTCCACAGAGACTGTCCAGGAGGATACTGGGGAGTTGTCATGGCCCTCAATCTGGTCTTCAGGCTCCTTGGCTGTACACACACACACTCACACACACACACACACACACACACACACACACACACAACACACACCTTCAGCCACAAACAGTATCTGAATGTCTTTGATGATTAGTTGCATTTTTCCCAGGGATCACCCAGTATTATTGCCATCCTGGTATAAATATGCAATCACATGACCCTCAAGATAAGAATACAGAAACGTGACTTTCCAGATTCCAAATTTTTCCAGCTTATTATTTTGTATTTGTTTTGCTTTGCTTTTTTGGGCTACTCACTTGGCCTTGCACGTAGCCAACCCAGATTTAATCCCATAGGTATCAAATCCCATAGGGACCCTGAGCACTGCCAGGTAAAATTCCTGAGTGCAGAACCAGAAGTAATCCCTAAGCATTGCCATGTGTGGCCCAGAAGCAGATAAAAGAAAAACTCTATTGTTTTCTGAGAGGAAAATATCTGATTGCTGTTAGAATTAATCTGCCTTGATTTGGCCTTGATCAAGATATATGATCTGTGTCCTGGGTTATGTTTGCAGATAATTAGAGAATCCTTAGGAATACTATTATTAAAAATGCTGCTTTGGTAATGAAAAACCGAGAAAATGCCTGCCTTATTCTACACACTGTGAAGAAGGTATTAAGAGTCCAGTGCATTGAATGTCTCAGCAAGTTCCAGGGTTGACAGAAGAGAAAGGAGGAAATTTCCTGCAGAATAGAGGGAATCAGGGTAAGAATAACAGGAGCAAATGAGCTTACTGCCAGGGAACAGGGCTTCTGGGCTGGGGTGCAAGTATAATAGGAAGTTGCCCTAAGTGACTGCTAGGTGAAAACATGTCATTTTCACTTAAGAAGGTGCCAAACTGCAGCCCATCAGGGGCACCCATGCAATAACCCAGCATAGACCCACTCTGGTGGATATGTGGGGCTTCTTGGACCATTGAATTGAAACTCCTGAGTTTTCAAACCTGAACTAGAGTCCAACCTTAATTAAAACGATTGAAGAGCAAAGGAAAATAAGCCATAAAGATTCCCTATTTGGCTCATAAAATCTCAGCACCACAGTCCAGGAAATCCTCAATTATTCCTAGGATGCTGTGACTGTTTATGGCCAATCCTATTACTCCTCCAGATCTTTAAGGCCCCCAGAGGGCCGCATGCACTCCCCCCCACCCCCCGCACCTCCACTTGCATTCACCAGTTTTGATGTGCCTGGAGATGAGTTCACACTTCAGTGTCCACATACTCCCCGAGTGTGTATGCAAAGAGAGGGTTCTGGAAGGCAACAGTGTGTCTGCACAACTTCCCTACAGGGAGAGAAGGTCGATGGGCATGACTAAGCTGGAGGAAATTTAGGGCCTGCTGGGCTGAGGGGCCAGCATCCAGGAGATGGCAGCCCCTTTGTTTGTTGGGAAGTCTCTGGACCTCACAACCCAGGTATAGTTTCTTACCAACTTCTCCTGGGAGCCTTGGGATCCCTTCACCACTCAGCAGCACTGCCCGGACATGCCTGGTCTCTGTACTACGGTAGGCAGACTGGGGCCTAAACATTCTAGGGGATGCAGCCTTGAGAACAGTGCAGGGTTGACATTTACATTGCAAATGTCTGACAACAATTCAATCCCTAGCACTGTATGGACCCGAGTACCACCAGGAGAGAAGTCAGGGCTGCTGGGTGTAACCCCAAAACAAAGACAACAAAGACTTTGACACCAAGTCTGCACTTGTCTTGGTGGCCGGAAAAATAAAATCTCTAAAAAGCCCCAGGTCATTCTGCAGAGCTGTGCCAGGCAGAGATATGATGGGGGGAGGTGTGTTCTGGAAACTTTCAACTCCACTACAACTAAGAGCCCAGACTCACAGAGCCCAGACTCTGTGAGCTTAGAGACCCTGATCACCTGACCATCCTTAGTCTCCCAGGACCCGGCCTCTAGCACTCCACCTCTCGGCACAAACTCTTCTATTAATTAATAGCCATCCACTGAAAATGTGAGATGGAGAGGGGAAGAAGAGGTTGTGGAGAAGGGGAGAGGGGAGAGGGAGATGGGTGAAAGAGGAGGAGATGGAGAGTAAAAATAGCCAGAACATGGAGGAAGGAAGAAGAAAGTGAGGAAGAAAAGGGAAGAAAAGAGAGAAGTGAGGAGAGGAGGTGGGGGAAATGATTCTTCCCTTCTTAAAAAATGCCCTTCATTAGGGAGGCCTTCTTCAGTCCAGAGGAGCAACTGAAAAGATAAATCATCAGGTTTGGAACACAGGAAGAGCAGCCAGGCATGCATGCAAGTGTTAATGTATGTGCACAGGGGTGTGCATGTTAGTATGTGTGTGCAAGTTCATTGGTTTGTATGGGGCATATCCTGGGTATGTGAGTGGGTGGAGGGCATATGGTGGGAAGCATACAACTGAGATTTTTATAGTGTATTGAGTCACTATTTGCATGATGTGTATACAGGTAGGTGTGAGTTGGCATGTGTGTGCTTGAGTCACCATGCGAGTGTGCATTTGTGTGTATGCAAGTGTGAATCACTACAGGACTGTGAATATGTGTGAGTACTACCATGCATGGGTTCTGAACTTCTGTGTGTACTGTGTACAAGTAAGCATGTGTGGTACGCATGTATACACTTGCAAGCCTAAAGGTGCCCTACAAACCTTACTTCACATTACTTGGGACTAATGACTAAGGGGTGGGCAGCAAGCTGGTAATTGTAATAGTAATAGTAAAAGGGAAAAATACAAACAAGAATAGCAACCATGGCCCATCCTGATGTGGAGTTCATGACCCAGATATTCTACCCTGACAGAATCCAGGTGCCAAGGATTGGATCAGGCAGGATAGAATCTGCAGTAAGGTCTCATTTGCAGTACATGAACTAGCCCTGTCCTTTCTAGACACCTAATCAATGCCCAGGTTTCTGAGTTGCCCCAACTACTTCTGCACACCTGCTTAATTGTTGGAATCCACCCAACTGCAGTATTTTCCTCAACAATGGAGCCCAGATGCCCAGGGTCACCAGGGTCAGGGTACAGAGAGCAATAGCATGAAACAGTTGGTACTATCCCTGACATACCCAAAAAGAGGGCAGCCCAGGTGGAAGGACTGAGTGTCTTAAACTCAGCCAAGCAGCAAGCTGGATTCCGAGTAAAGCTGGTATCCCAAACCCTTTACCTAAAATACTCACTTCTCATACTCAACGGCTCCCAAATCAAAGAAAAATGCCTCTTCTTGGGGGCCAGAACAATTGTACAGTGGAGAGGACATTTGCCTTGCAAGCATCCAACCCGAGTTCAATCCCTAGTACTCCCTATTGTCCCACAAGCCTGCAGGAAGTTATTCCTGAGTGCAGAACTAGTAATAACCCCTGAGCGCTGTCTGGTATGCCCCAAACTAAAGCAAAAAAGGTCTCTTCTGACCACCTTGGGAAACATGCAAATATATTGAGCTGGGAAAGCACTTCCTAGACTGTGCGTTGAAGGGGTTGTATAGCACTGCGGAGTTCAATCATACCTAAAGATGGGGACCGTGCAGAAAGTGCTGAAGGAGATTCTGCTCAAGCAATTCTATCCCAGTTCCCAGACTCCTCCCTGCTTTGAATCCTTCAGAATGGATAAAGGTGCCCCTCCCAGGAAAAGATGCATCAGTGGGAGCAATTTTTTCTCTGGGCTGTTTCAGACGTTCATCACCCAGTACATGGGCCCTAGACAGACTAAACTAAGAAGGGGTTGTTGGGGAGGAATCAGGAGAATCAGGAGTCTAAAGGCACTGATCCTCTCACCTCTTGCCCCATGTCACCCTTTGGCATCACCCACAAGCTCTGGGGCTATTCCTGCAGAAATGGGTCCCAGGAATTTCCCTTCAGGCCTCTGGCAACAGTGTCTGTGACATCACTGTGCCATTACTCAAGCTGAGACCTTTGCTCTAGGTCAGTGGTCGGCAAGCCACCCTCGCGAGCCACATGCGGCTCTTTCCACTTTTGAATGTGGCTCTTCTGTGTGCTGGGAGACAGAATCAGGACTCTGCTCCTAGCCTCTGTCAGTGCGTGCCCTGTGTGCAGCCCTGGCGCCCCCTCCACACAGTTCCAGTCGGGTCATGTGGTATGGGGCAGTGGTGGGCAACCTTTTTTTTCAACTGAGCCAAATCTCGCCAAAACCATGGTTGAAATTTATTTTATCATCCTATGTATTTTCGGTTTTAAAAATGTGGCTCTCAAAATAAATTTCAATTGTGGTTTTGGCGAGATTTGACTCAGTTGAAAAAAAAAAAAAAGGTTGGGGCCCAGGAGATAGCATGGAGGTAAGGCATTTGCCTTTCATGCAAAAGGTCATTAGTTCGAATCCCGGTGCCCCATATGGTCCCCCGTGCCTGCCAGGAGCAATTTCTGAGCATGGAGCCAGGAGTAACCCCTGAGCACTGCCGGGTGTGACCCAAAAACCAAAAAACAAAACAAAACAAAACAAAACAAAACAAAACAAAAAAAAGGTTGCCACCACTACTCTAGGTCACCTCCTCCCTTCATCTCCACACTTGGCCTTTAGGACAGCCCAGAGCCCACACTCTACACACATATCTCCAGAAGTGAAGATCTGCTCTGGGTAGTGTAGGACAGAGAGCGAGTATATTTGAGAGAGCTGGAAAACGAGATTGATGTACTCAGAATTACTCTCCCTTCATGTCATTTAGCCCTCTGTTGGTCTCATTGAGCTCTGGCACAGTTGGGAAGTAAAGTTCCATGGAGTGCCTGGCATGTCCCAGCTGGTGATTTACCAGCTTAGTATGATCGCTGTTATTTATGAGCAAGCACTAATATCTCTGGCAGGCTCCTAATTCCTGGTTTGTTATTTATGAGATAGAAACCTGACAATTCACTAAATCACACTACCAATTCCTCTAAAAATCTGTTCCCTTTGCTGGACACAAATAATTTCTTATTTACAACTTGCTCTGGATTTTAATAACACCACATTTGCAGGGAGGAGCAACCAGCGGGTAATAGTCCTAAGACATTAAAGAAGGGTTCTGCATGGCCTCTGTTGGGCCAAACACCAAAGAACCCCACAGTCACACTTGTCCTGTGTGTGAGATGTCCAGAGGGTCCCTCGGGCCTTCAGGGTCCTAGCAAACAATCACCTGAAGGATGCATTACTTGGGACTAATGATTAAGAGGTGGGCAGAGTGCCAGGGACCCAGATCCCAGCACCAGAGAGCTACTGCAAGTTGTCCCCACCAGAGTCCATGGGAAGGTTCTGGGAAGGAGGAGCCCAATGCAGAGGTAACCCTCAGAGCATTTCTGCAGCCAAGGACAAGATCTTGTGCTGTAGGCGGCTTCTGTCCTATAGCCATTAGTGAGATTTCAGTGAAACCACTTTAGGGAGAGTGGGTTGCACAAGCGGCAAAATATGAAATATGAAATCATGAAACCACACACAGAGTATGTGGGGTCAACACGTCTTCTTGCAGGAGTGCAACAAGTTTATTTTCAATGCCACGGCATACATAAAATTTTAGGGGAGCTCAGCACACCAGATGTATTCTCAGATTTTCCTGGTGAGGAGAACTGAAATAACCCCTATTGGATTCCTTAAAAGGCCGGCTATGGATGCCTTTTTCCCCTGTGTGGATGGTTGAAGAATTTCTGAAGAGATGTTTGGCATTGCATTTTCAGTCATTATTTGGCTATCTCTCCTTTGTAAATCTCAGGCAAAATTGTGGCCTCTATTATATGAAATAATGAAACCATACACAGAGGATGTGGAGTCAACACATCTCTGGCAGGAGTGCCACAAGTTTATTTTTCAAACAGGGGGTTTTATAGGGGTAAGCCAGTCACAGGTGCAAAAAAGGATGTTTACAATGTCAAAGCAAAGTTAATTCTGAGTTGCAAAACAAAAAGTCACACTCAGGACAGCTTTTAACAACCGCCCTCGGGGGCCGGGCGGTGGCGCTGGAGGTAAGGTGCCTGCGCTAACCTAGGACGGACTTCAGTTCGATCCCCCGGTTCCCCATATGGTCCCCCGTGCCTGCCAGGAGCGACTTCTGAGCGAATAACCAGGAGTAACCCCTGAGCATCACCGGGTGTGGCCCAAAAACCAAAACCAAAACAAAACAAAACAAAATAAACAACCACCCTCAAATAAGGGCAAATGCAGATCCTGGGTTATTGACTCTCCTCAGAAAATAGAGAAACACATTTTAAGGGACTTGGATCCTTCCCTTCCTTGACCTCTGAAACAAGAGTTCACCTTGGTGGGAACCACGTTCCTAGATTTTTTCTACTTCTTAATTTCCTTTGTTTTGCATTTGAGGTTGGTTGTTAAAATGCCAAGCATCTCTTCGGAAATTCCTCAACCATCCATGCAGGGGATATAAGCGTCCACAGAGGGCCTTTTGAGGAACCCCGTGGGGGTTATTTCAGTTCTCCCGACCAGGAAAATCTGAGGATACATCTGGTGGACTGAGCTCCCTTAAAAGTTTATATATGCCATGGCAATCTAGGTGGGCACACACAGAGCCAGTGGTGGGGTGCAGAGCCCCACATCTCCTCCACAACCAGCATCCCTTCTCCCCTTCCCTGGGGAGCTGATCAGGATAGCAAAGGAGCAAGAAGGTTCCAGAGAGGCTGGATCTCAGGAGAGGTAAAAAACAGTCGCGTAAACTCGGGAGGAAGACCCCAATAAGAAGCAGTAAAAGGGTTGATCCCGGTATTGGGGGCTCTTAAGGGAGTGGTTCTGGTATGGCGATTGGTTGAGGGGGTTATTCCAGGGGAGTTGTCCTAAAGGTGGGAGCTGTCCCCAAAGTGGATATTCATTTTCACACCCCTGTTAGCTGTGACAGGACTAGAATGTGGAGAAGTCCCCACTCATCCCCATCTTCCTGCCTCCCTCAGGTATCCATCCAGAAGTGTGGCTCAGCTCAGGGACCGTTGACCATGGCAGGACCGCTTACCACCTGTAGCACTTTGCATGATCCTCAAAGCTTGCAAGTGAAACAGAACTTGGCCCTGGTCAAGATTGGCTCTTGCTGAAGAGCAAGTCTGGTTTGACAATGCAAAGACTTTCCTTGCTTGTTAGTCATAGGCTAGAGACATGACCCAACTCAGTATGGGGGACTCTGAGGGTCTTGTCACCTGTTCTGGGGACAACCTGATGAGGAGGATTATGCCTGGCATTTTCTGGCGCAAAAAGGGAGTTAGAGTCTGCAAGAATTAATTCCGTCACAGTACTCCACCAGGCTCCCTTTGAGTAGGCACTGGCCAGTGTTTTTCTGGGGAAGGGAGATACTTCTGCCTGCTTCCCACCCTTGAACATAAACAATGGGATTTGGAGGGCAGGAAGGACCCGCTTCCAACAAGCATCAGAGAACTTTATATACTGTTCATTAGCCTGAACACCAGGAAGTGAGCCATGCAGGAAAGGTGGCAAAAGTCCACGTGGCTTCAGGGAAATACCACAGGATGATGACCCCTGAATGGAGTCCAAGTCAGTATTTAGACAACAGAGATCTGAGAATGAGTCTGAGGGAGCCAAAAGTCTGTGGTCAAATCTAAACCACACCCCAGCCATGACCCACGGGCACTGTTCTGCCCACACCTTCTTGTGCACCCACTGTCCCAGGTGTACCCACCATCTCTGGCCCAACCATCATTGTCTCCCATTGAGAAGATTTCTGAAAACTCTCTCCCAACACAGTGCTACTTTCTCTCTTCCTTGACTGAAAGAGTAGATGGAACTTGGGGTGATTTATTTGTATCTCTTCTGGATATACAGGAAATAAATGTAACCCATTAAAACTGCAGATTTTGGGCAGTTGCATTAGGAAAGCAATAAGCTGTGTCCATTAAACATCTAGATGGGATCATTGAAAGTTAAAGCTACAAGGAGCCTCCAAAACCAGAACATCAAACTGTACTAGAAACATAAAAATGAGTCATTTGAAGTACCAAAAGGCCCTACCCAGCTCTTTCTCCCATTCGCTTTATAGTTTCACTTTTTCTCCACTGCCCTGGGTGTACAGACCCCAGTATCTCTGACAGGTTCCGTTTGTTCTGAATTTTACAAAACTTGGTTCATTTCCATATAATGTAAAAATGTTTAAGAATTTCAAATTTGGGGGGTGATGGTGGGGTATATGGGTTGCAGAAGGGGAACTGGGATGGGGGGAGGACAAATTTGGTGATGGATATCCCCCTGATTCAATGTTGATATGTACCTAAAATACTATTGTGAAAGATATGCAAGCCATTATGATCAAAATAAAAATTAAAAAAAACAAAACAAAAAAACTAAACATCAAAATAAAATTAATCACATTAACTATGTATCTTAAAATATTTTTATTGGGGGCGATGAGATAGCATGGAGGTAAGGTGTTTGCCTTCCATGCAGAAGGACAGTGGTTCGAATCCCGGTATCCCATATGGTCCCCCGTGCCTACCGGGGCGATTTCTGAGCATAGAGCCAAGAGTAACCCCTGAGCGTGCCGGGTGTGACCCAAAAACCAAAAATAATTTTTTATTAATAATATATAATTGTTTCTAAATGCATTTGAAATATAAACATGTATTATTTGTTTGTGTTTTATTTTTCCTCTGAGAAAGACTATTATTATGAACTATGTATTTAAATAAAATGTTTTACATTTTTGGAAAAAAAAAGAATTTCAAATTAAGTGCATCTGTATAATTCCACCCTTTCTTTTTTTTTGGGGGGGAGGGTTGTGGGCCACACCCGGTGATGCTCAGGGGTTACGCCTGGCTAAGCGCTATATGCCAGGGGATTGGACTGCAGTCCGTCCTAGGCAAGTGCTGGCAAGGCAGACACCGTACCTCTAGCGCCACTGCGCCAGCCCCAATTCCACCCTTTTTGTTTAAAACAAAACAAAAAATAAATTAAAAAAAAGCTACAAATGGGGCCGGGCGGTGGCGCTGAAGGTAAGGTGCCTGCCTTACCGTGCTAGCCTTGGACAGACCGCGGTTCGATCCCCCGTGCCCCATATGGTCCCCCAGGCCAGGGGCGACTTCTGAGCGCATAACCAGGAGTAACCCCTGAGCGTCACTGGGTGTGGCCCAAAAAAAAAAAAAAAAAAAAAAAAAAAAAAAAGCTACAAAAGTTTTGATCTACTATTCTCTGCCAGGGGCAGGAACCCCAGATCAGAACTTATAAAAATGGTTGTTATTTTGCAATAAGCACAGTAAAGTTGGTTATAAAAGGGTCAAAGGTTAGATTGTAAATACAGTCTCAAAACAAGCAGCTTTTTTCAAATCCTTGTCTTATACAGATACAAAATTTTTCATGGAGTTCTCTAAACATAAACTTTA
>PVKC010034315.1:0-13747 GCA_004027635.1 Crocidura indochinensis
TTTTTTTTAAAAAAAATTATGATCAACCAATGCCAACATTCCCTCCATCTCCTAGACCCCTGAAAATTTACCAAACTGAAAGGAACAATATCAAGCACAGACACTACTATTCTCTCCTGGGTCATTTCAGCATGTACAGAGAAATCAAATGTAGCCCCCACCTTAGAGAAACACTGACATAGAATGAGAATAAACTGAGTAAACTCAAGCAAATCAAAGTGAAATAAAATGAGACTGGAGCATGGCACACTGCCTGATCCAGGTTCAATTCCCAGCATCTCATTTGGTCACCTGAGCCTGACAGGTGTAATTTCTAACACAGAGTGAGTAGTAAGCCCTGAGTGCCACAGGGTGTACTTCCCACCAAAAAAAGAAAGAAAATGAAATACAAGCTGATCTATCTGAAAATCTTAAGTGGTTGTTGAGAAAGTCCAAACCATTTATGGATGGGTTTTGTTTCATTCAAAGTTATTCAGTGAAGTGTAACAAATTTAAAAATATTTATAGCAGCATCTATATTAGTTATTGACCAAATTATTAGGCACTACAATTCAGTCAAGTTAGTATATGAAATGGACTATCAAAAGTGAAAAAAATGACATGATATGGTAGTTAATATATTATTATACATCCAGGATGGAAGACTTATTTGGTATGCATTGAACTATAATAGACATATAGAAAAATAATGATAACCCACTTGTAGAGGGAGACCAAATGTTTGGGGACCATACCCAGAAGTGATCACTGCTTACTCCTGAATTGGTGCTCAGTGATCACTTCTGAATGAGCTCTGGGGATCATATGAGATTCTGAGATTTTAAAGCTGGGAGCGGGGGGTTACTAAAAGCTTTATATTATATCTGTGTCTGGAATATTATCATTTCTATAGATAGATCTGACAATACTGCAATGGATAAAGACTGAGAATATTCTCAAGGTAGAGTGTTAGGGGAGAAGGTAGGGTAATTGCCTTGTACACAGCCAAACCAGATTGAATTGGCTTTGACCTATATAGTTTGATACATATGGTCCTCAAAGCTTGGCCAGTTGTGACCTCTGAGTCTAGAGGAATCCCAGAGCACATCCAAGTGTGGAATTACACACACACACACACACACACACACACACACTAAATAAATATATAAATTTTTAAAGATTGAAAGCCTCATAATATTCATTCTTATAAATGCTAATATTTTTACAGACTGTACATATATCAATCTCAGATAAGTCCTCAGAAATGTGTTCTGGGAAAGAAAAGAATCAATGTAATTAAACATATGCTTTATTTAAGAAAGTATTATTCCTTTTAATAAATCAAGGAGAAAGAATATAGGTATAATATCTAATTTAAGTGTGTTCTGGATAGTAAAAATAAACAACAGAAACTCTCCCAATTATGTGTCTCTATGTTGAAATGAAGGACTGTCTAGATGAATTAAATTAATTAAGCTATTTTTCACTTACCCAGTTGAACTTAATTTTATATCCATATATATAAATATATATATATTGATAACTATTCCTTGACACCGAATTAATTAATTCTGACCTTGGGAATTCAGTGGATTGAAATGAAACAACCTGTTATATTAAAAGTCACGAATAACACTCTTTAAAGGAAATGTTATTTGAAAAATATTCAGGGACAATTGACTATCTCATATATTAGTTATAAAAATATATATTACACTGAATTGCTGTATGCTGACAGTTACTTGCATAGCATTATAGATCCCAGTACAATCTGAATTTAGGAGAAATAAATTGAAGGTAAAATATGTAACAGAGGGGCCTGAGCAGTACTGCCAGCGGTAAGGAGTTTGCTTTGCCTTCACTATCTAGCTTAGGCTGGACCGAGGTTTGATACCTGGTGTCCCATATGGTGTCCCAAGCCAGGAGCGATTTCTGAGCACATAGCCAGGAGTAACACCTGAGCATCACCGGGTGTGGCCCAAAAACAAACAAACAAAAAATGTCACAGAATTAATATTCTTTGAAAGAGACTAATCAGCACTGATCAACAGAACTATATTGTAGCCAAGAAATGAAACTTATTTATGCACACTTAATCTTCTAGTAACTATATTTTTAAAGTTTAAAAAAGTATTGTGTTAATTTTAATAACAAGTTTAACAATCCTCTATCTTCTTTTAGCAGACAATCAATATTATTGATATGGATTCTTTGTATTCACATTACACTTTTGAAATCCTGTATTTTGTGCTTACATAACATCTTGATTCAACTACTTTCATTTCCTATGATCAATAGTCACATCTATCGTGTAGCAATCACATAGCAAAAGATTAATATTTAATAAGTTCTTATTACTGGCAATATTTTAAGGAGTTGATTTTATCAGAAATGCAAGGAAAGGTGTGAAATGATTTAGTGATTGATATAACATAATATGCTTTCAAAAACAATGACTTTGTCAGCTAAGCATATTTTGAGTTCTATATTGAAAATATTTATTCACTCTTGTATTTTAGGGCCACATCTGGAAAGTGTGCAGGGTTTACTCCTGTCTGTGCATAGTAATCACACCTATTGGTGCTCAAGGGACCATATAGGTTGCTGAGAGTAAACCATAACTTTGCCATATAAAGTAAAGTTCCAGAACCAGCCCTATTTATGGAGCCCTCTTGTCCCATCATATTACTCTTGTTTAGAAACCATTTAAAATTTATTGTAATAGTTTATGGAAGAAACTATATATAGTTTATAATTATAACAACATATAATTATAATAACAAAAATAATAATGTGTGAACCAGTGAATAGTTTTTTTGTTGTGTGTTCTTGTTTTTGAGTCACACCCAGAAGCACTCAGCAGTTACTCCTGGCTCTGTGCTCAGAAATCGCTCCAGGCAGGCACAAGGGATCATATGGGATACCAGGAATCAAACCGGGTTCTATAGTCTGTTGGCCTCTTACAAGGCAAATGTCCTACCACTGTGCTATCAATCTGGCCCCTACTAGTGAATAGTTTTAAAATCATAGCAAGTAGAGTCAACAAATTTGATTATAGGCATATGTGAATAAGAAATGGACAAGAAGGGGCCCGGGAGATAGCATGGAGGTAAGGCGTTTGCCTTTCATGCAAAAAGGTCATCGGTTCGAATCCCGGTGCCCCATATGGTCCCCCGTGCCTGCCAGGAGCAATTTCTGAGCATGGAACCAGGAGTAACCCCTGAGCACTGCCGGGTGTGACCCAAAAACCAAATAAATAAATAAATAAATAAATAAATAAAAAGAAATGGACAAGAAGAAATATTACAACTAGCAATCTATCACACTCACTTAGATTCCACTTTCCCCACATAGGGCATCCTAACAGCGAGTTTCAGTTCAGGATTTTAACAAAGGGAAATCATGAATAGCAGAAAAGCAAAGACAATGCAGAACACTGAAAGGAAGTAGAAACCAATTACTTTTTTCTCTAATGACCTCAGGCATGAGCCTGGGTTTGGGCAGATATAAAATTATGTAGTCTCTTGGTTTTCCCAGAAAATATCCCTGTCTGTTTATATGTGCAGTTGCTATTCTTGTACATAAGAATATATACAAGGAAACTTCAAATAATCTACTAATTTGTCTAAAATATAAGACTGAAAGAAAGTAAGAAAGGGATTTTCCAACCCTTGAGTTTTCCAGGAATCTGCAGAAATGTTCAGGATATTATTCCCTCTTTTAAATCCCTCTCTGTAAATAATAATGGTTCCTATTATTTTATCTAACTCTAGATTGATTGTGTTCTATGTCAGAAAGGACCTGTAATCCCTATACCCCAGCCTGCATTATTTCTGTCTTAACTGAACTGATAAGAAGTAGTAACGTAAGTTCTGGAAGGTGAAAAAGGAAAAAGAAGGCAATTACTGCAGTAGTGAAGGGCAGACCTTAGGTTTGTGAGAGAATAATATCCTGTGGCCCTTTCAGATTGTATTATCCCCCCACCAATTTTTTTGTCCAGTTTTATAGGCATCTGAGATCATTAACAATTTTCTATTAGATAACTTTTTTTTTGTTTGTTTGTTTTTTTTTGGTCACACCCAGCAGTGCTCAAGGGTTACTCCTGGCTCGATGCTCAGAAATTGCCCCTGGCAGGCACGGGGACCATATGGGGCACCGGGATTCGAACCGATGACCTTTTGCATGAAAGGCAAACGCCTTACCTCCATGCTATCTCCCAGGCCCCATAGATAACTTTTTTTGACTACCTAGTTTTAAAAGTAAAGTAACACTAACCAAGAAAGTTTCTTCTAAACTTTGGTAAATCAAATCTTCCAACAACTTTCATCATTTAATTTTTGGGTGATAATTTTCTCTTTTTAACTTACAATATTAAATATATTCAAATTTCATGTCAATAAGATGCTCAGCCCTATAAGATCTATCATATATTTTATTAGACCATAGGGTTATATAATAAAGCATTTCAATTTGCAATAACTTCAATTTGCAATAATTTCAATCTGTAATGATTTCAATTTGTAATAATCATGACTTTTTATAATATTATTATAGATACTTCTGAGTAATAAGTATTTCATAATCAATATTTTTAAAACTGCTTATACATGCTGAGAGATTCCATCTGAAGTACAAAAGTTGATATATTAAAAAATACATTATGAATGATAGTTGACGGAAACTTACTAGTGATTTTTTAAGTTTAAAATTTTGTGACCAAGATCCAGTTTTTATAATAAAATATATTTTGTCTTAGTATTCAATCAAATATCACTAAGACATTGTAAGAATGAACTGCATGCTATCCAAAATTTTCTTTTCTTAGCTAGGTTAAGGTCGGTCTCTGAATTAAATTTATTTTGTCCTATCCTAATCTTAGTATATGAGAATCATAAGAGTTTTCTCTTTCCAGACACATCTTCTCATATTAGAGACTAGGAAAATAATGTTGGTATAAATTTAAGCAATATAAATTCGTGAGAGCTTCTAGTCTGCTGTAGTTCATTTAATACATATTAACAGGAAATAAGAGGTATTTGTGAACCAAAGAGAGCAATCTCCTTTTTTCGGTCCTGATTTAACCATTCCTCTTTGGAATAAGTGATTTTTTTCCTAAAGTAAATTTATACCTGTCTTAAAAGCCTAATTTATTATTTCACCTATAACCTATTAAGCATGTAGCTCTGAACTATGCCCTGTGATTATGAAAGAGATAACTTTCAGACATGATAAATTAGGATCAATTCAGAAAATAGTAGCAATATATGCATTAAAAAATTAAAGCTAACTCGTGATTAAAAAAAAAAGTCAGTAACCACTCTATCTTCCTGTGTCTTATGTCCTGTTACAATGGGACTCAGTGAAGGAAGTGACTTATATTTAATCACCTTTTTAAATGTACTTCTCTATTCCTTGACTTGCATCTCCAAAAGTGAATGTGGAAGGAGATAATGCCTCCAGCACTATTTCAGAATATATTCTGCTGCTATTCATTTGTAATCCAGAGGCTGATTCACTTTGGACTATGTTTTATGTAAAATTGTCCATAAATATACTCTACATCCATCCTGACAAATTCATGCTTTCAAAAAGTTTCCATAATTCTTTAGTACATCATTAAACCCACTTCACTGTTAAATTATCTAACCAAAAAGAAGAGCATCTAAAGGTTTTTGTTTTAAAGAAATGACAAGGGATGGCCACTATTAAAAGGAGATCTGTATCTTATGTGAAGTAATGTATATGATAATCACTCTACCAAATATGTCCATTCAAAGGAATGGCTGCTTTGGGAGGAATTATGAATGAAATGTGGAGCTATCTGCTGAAACTCTAGGTTATTTCAAAGTCATGTAATCTCTCTGAAGAAAGCCAAGTTAAAGTATAGCTAATAGACAAAGCATGCACTACAGACAGTAGGGGGTGGAAAATAAATCATTGGTAATCAACTAAACAATGCATGCACTACTACTTCAAACCACTGGAATATGAATAACTCAGATAATACTTATCTGCATATAAAAGACAGATACATTTCCTAGCTAAAATGAAATAAAACTTATGTTTTTTTGTTTTTTTGTTTTTCAGGCCATGCCCATTTGATGCTCAGGGGTTATTCTTGCTAAGCATTCAGAAATTGCTCCTAGCTTGTGGGGGACAATATGGGCCGCCGGGGGTGTTGAACCGCAGTCCTTCGTTGGCTAGAGTTTGCAAGGCAGACACTTTACTTCTAGTGCCACCTCGCCAGGCCCAATCTTATGTTTTTGAGTCATCTTATAATTTATATGTTTTCAGGTACATTGTTTTTTACTTTTCCCCATTTTTTGAGTCACAACCAGCATTGCTTAGGGCTTACTCCTCGTTCTGTGCTCAGGAATCAGTCCTGATTGAACAGGGTGATGGGAAAAGAGGGAAGATAGAGCCTGGGCCAGCTACATGTAAGATAGGCACTTTACTTTCTGTACTATCTCTCTGGTCCCTTCAGAGATATTTTCTATTTTTATCTTTCAAAACACACCAAGTAGGATTAAAAATTTCCGACAAAGCATAGTTATAGGCATCAGTAATTTCTAACACTAATTTGTTTTTCTGAATATGAAGTCCTTTCACAGATACATATTATTATATTTGTTTTTGCACATGAATAAACTACAGTAGGAAATCTGAACTAACTGCTTACATATCCAAACTAAATTGACAGAATCCAAACTAAATCCTATTCCCTAAGCATAATCCTGGCAAAGCCGATAACATATTATGTAACTAATAGGACACTGAAATGAAGCCATTATTTACAACATTCAAGTACTCAAATACAGCAACTTGTATCTTGCATGTCCCGTGAGACTAAAACAATGCCTACAAAACCATGGTCTGTGCATCTGCTGCCTCATTTTACAAATAATTTTTTATTTCACAGAGTCAGTACTATACTGTATATAGCTATTCTATAGCAGCATTGCAATTATTTCAAAGTAACATCAGGGATCATTAGCCCAAATCTAAACTGTTGCCCAGCTGCCACTTGAAGGAGAGGCTTTCCTAAAGAAGGGGGATTTATTATATATGAAAGCATTTCTATAAAATCTTATCTCTATTGTCCCACCTAAGACCTTCCAGGTAGGGATGCTGTTGAGAACCTAATAAATAGTTTTCAACAAAGTGCTCAGAGTTTTGGGGGGCAGCTAACTAGCGAGCTCTAGGTTTATGGAGCTGCTGGTAGACTGTCAAAAGAATTCTGCATCCGAACTTCTTGCCTTTTTACCCTCCTGACTGTGTAGATTATTTGCCACAGGTAAATATTATCAAACTCTCTTCCTCTTCCTTGGGGGTAGGGGAACAGAAATAAATTTCTCATTCTGGGAGCTCTTTGAGGATCCAACGATAACCAGTCTAGGAGTAAATCTGACACAGTAGGAGAGATGTAATGGCCAGGGTCTGACATTAACCATAGTCACAATCTGAAACCAACAACCTGATATGGAGAAGGTACCAACCCTTTCCAATAGTTCTAGAAAGCTCAGAGCCCTAGATGTTCCCTGAAGAACAAAGACCTGTCCCCATACAAGGCACCTTAAATTTGAATTTGGGGCACCCTGTCTACTTAACATCTAGTGTTAAAAGCCAGTGAGGTCTGTACCCACAAAATGCACTAACTAGTAAATGAGCAATGGCCTTTGGAGCTCTGTCTTAAATACCTACAGGTCCAGTCTAAATAGTTTTTTGTTCTTGGTCTGTGTGGTAACACCCAGTAGTTTTTCTCTGACTCTACATTCAGGAATTCCTCCTCAGGTATTCCTGGGATCATATGGGGTACAGGAAATAGAATTGGGAACACTTGCTTGCAAGGCAATCATCCTCCCCTCTATTCTATTTTTCTGACCTAAGTCAGAGGTTGTCTTTTCAAGGATTCTCAAATTAATGTGGCAGAAACACATTGACTAAACTTACAGCCTCCAAATGGGCTCAGATATTGATAAATTGGCCTCCAGAAAATGCCTGACAGACAACCCTTTTGCATGTATCCTTAATGTGATCAAACTTTAAGGAGAAAGCTTTGGCATAAATAGCAAAGCAAAATAAAGGTCTAGGGAAACTCATTCTTCCAACTTTCTCAATCAACAGAACAAATTAAAAATAAAGTTTATTAAACAATTGAAAAATCCTGATATTAGAGCTGATTATGCAGTGTGGGTGCCACAGATTGAAAGCAGTGAAGACCTACCTGAAGTCTCTCTCACACACTCCTGTGCCTATCTCAAGGTGAACTGGTGATTTGGATGAATGGTTGGAGACTAAGTGTGAAGTTGAGTGAGAATCTGACTAGGAGCTGTTGTCTTCTGTAGATTTGTCATTCTGAAATGCTATCTGGTTATTCTGGTAAAGAGATAAAAGAGCAAAATTAAACAAAAAGAAAATAAAAATAATAAAAGAGGAAAGAACTGGATAAAGGGATGTAAAGAAGGAAAATGCTGTAACCCGGAAGGATTGGTTTGAAACCCAGTGTCCTATATGGTCCCCTGTGCCTGACAGGGGTTAATTCTGGGCAGATAGCCAGGAGTAACCCCTGAGTGCTGCCGGGTGTGGCCCCTCCCCTTCAAAAAAAAAAAAAAAAAAAAAAAAAAAAACAAAGATCAAAGCACAGGGCCAAGACAAAAAGTTTGATCATTAAAAAAAAAAAAACATAATCACAGTGTTTAAATAAAGATAATAAAAAAAAGAAAAAAAGTAATCATATTATGCAGTCACCTCCCCCAGACAGACATGTATACACATATATACATATTACATCATTATTTCAGTACATAATGGTGGGTGATAAATAAAATAATCAGAATACCCAGTCTTTTTCACTTAAGGAAATAAGTGACAAAAAGGCCAATTGATGAATTTAAGGAATAGACAACTACTCAAACAGTAGATATGAGTAAAAATATAGCAGCAATCACTTTCAATAGGAATGAGAAGAACCATTAAAAACATATATAGCAGTGGATTAAAAAATAACATCATATATCATAGATAGAATCCAAATACTCAAATTCAAAGTATAAAAGATTAGGAAGATTTGTTGTTGTTTTTAGATTAAAAAAAGGACTTGAATTCCAATGCAATGTAGAAAAATGATTTTTAAACAGAAAGTATCTATCATTTCAGTTTATTCTATTAGTTCAATGTCTTTTTGGTGGAGGGTGGCATACTTGGCAGCCCTCAGGGGTTACTTCAGCCTCTACACTCAGAAATCTCTCCTGGTAGGCTCCGAGGATTATAAGGTAGCCAGGAATTGAATCAGCATCATCTTGAATCAACCACATGCAAGGCAAAAACCCTATTGCTATGCTATCACACCAGCCCTCAGTTCAATAGTTTTAACACAGTGATAGTATTAAGTATTTGAATTGCATTCTCATACAGAATAGTTTTATTGTCCTAAATTTTCCTTTGTATTTTCTTTACTTAACCTTCTCTCCTCTAACTCAATCTTGCAGCTTTTAATTCTTTTATTAATTATTTTACTTTCTTTATAACTTTGTAGATATTATTTTCATTATTATACTTTGAATCATATGGAAACAGCTAGAACTTTAGATTATTTTACATGGAATTATACATTGAATGTTGCTCCATTCATTTTTTTTTTTTTTGGTGACTGGATATCTCCTAATATTTATTGCTAAGAGCATTCTACTGACTATGTTAAAGTTTTTAATCCATTACATTAATAAGTAGCATCTTGGTGACTTACTTTTTGACCATCACATATAAAGCTAATTTACACATTCCTGTACAATTATTTGTGTTGATAGATATATATAAATTAACTATATAAATTCCTAGGGGCATAGTGTTAGGTCATGTGATAAGTTTGAGTTTTCTCCCAAAGTGGCTATAATTTTAAATTACTACCAACATTTAATGAGAGAGTTTTTCTGTTCTGTAATACTAGGAGTACTGACGCCTGAAATGTATTTTCATACTGATCATCCAAATAGGTGTGTCATTCTATCTTGTTTAAATTTGTAGTTTTACTAATTACAAATGACAATAAAGATTTTGACACACTGATTTGATGTCTGTTTTCTTCATTTGGGACTTGTTCAGATACCTGTGCCCATATTTTAACTGTATCATATATTATCTCTCTATAGTTATTTGCTTCTTTGCAAAAGTATAGTATGGAAAGGAAGAAAAAACAATCATTGTGATATTAGAAAAACTCAGAAATGGCATCCACCTGTAAGAAACCATGTTAACAATAGAAACACGTTATTCCATGTGTTACAATAAAAGCAGCACTTTATTCTCAGTGAAGTCATGACCTTTATTAAATATTGATATGGCCTGATCGATACATGAATTGTAGTTAAGGGACTTTGCTAAATCAAATCACTTTTCTGGGAACAGATGTATATTTAGTGAAAAGCTTGTCCAGTCACAAATTTTGCCTTATACTAAAAGTGCTTTAAAGAATAAGCTATATTGAAAAATGTCTTATTAAGAAACTTAACTGTAGTGTGATGGCATCTTTACAGCAATGCCTGCTAATTGAAATGAGCCTCTGTGGACATGGAATCTATGGGATTCTGGGACTTTGAAGTCTTCCATGGTATCACTGCGCCCCCTACTGTGCTGTTCTCCATCTCAACTGGGATTCACTACTGGTCAGCTTGGTAGATCTCACTTGGAGGAATTCTGGCTGAAAAAGTGTCCTAAATATATAACATACCAAAAATAAATAAATATATAATATGTGGTTAAAAGCGCATACATGCTATGATAGTCTTAAATTTTTGTTCGTTTTTGGGCCACACCAGACATTACTCAGACGTTAACATTCACAGGGTTCACTTCTGTCTGGCTCAAAGATCATTATGGGGTACCCAGGATCAAACCAGGGTCATCATGGCATGCATCATATCTGCTTTACATATCACTCCAGAGTCTGAGGTATGGTATTCTTTCTGTGAACAAGTGTTCAGTAAGATTCAGAGATGGTTTGTCAACCAAGAATTGCCTCTTCAGAAAGCACTTCCTCAACAAACAGCCTCTGTCTTCCCCACTAGACCCCAGGACAGCCAAGGTATTCAAAGCTGAACTCACCTCCCCTCTGCCTCCCACTAATCTGGGCTGTTTGGGGATGAGGGTAGATATGATAGGACACACCTGACTCTGGTTTGCAATATTTTTCTGTATTAAGGCACCTGAATTTCTGCCCTACACTTTCACAGCTGCTACCACAGTGCCAAGGTTACAAAGTGCTCAAGAAATATTTAGATAGATGGGAATGCAAAGTGAAAATTGAATAACTAAATAATTGTGCTAGCTCCTGTCATCTGAAAGAGTAGAGGATGAGTTGACAGCAGAACAAATGTCCACTGTCTATCTAAAATCTTATTTCTATCCATGTTCCTTTTTCTTCTTGATTTTTAAGTTTCTATTGAACAGATCTCTAAGGTATCTAGGGTATGTATGAGTATGAATGTGCAAGAGAGAGAGAGAGAGCAGAGGCACTAGGGCAGGGGAGTATATATGCATATAAATCAGTATGAGTATGTTGAATCTAAATTATCATAATCGTGCAATAAATATAGAATATACAAACACAATATTTTTTAATTTTGGGGCCTCATTCAATGATTCTTGGGCAGCCATTTCTGACTGGTGATGAAATATGAGCAGATACTATTTTTGATATCTGTCCATCAATTTATAATTGGTATGTATTTAGACCACATCCAAAGGTGCTCAGAGATCTCTCCTTGCTCATTGCTCAGAGATCATGCCTGATGATGCTCATGAGAACTGTTTGTGGTGCCAGGTATTAAACCTAGGAATGCAGAGTGCATGGCAAACTTCTGTTTCTAGCTCTATCTCTGAGAGACATTAATTATTGCCATTCAGCAGCTATTTTATTTTATGTTGGGGGCACATACAGTGGTGTTCAGGGGTTACTCCTGGATCTGTGTTAGAAATCACTACAGGCAGGCTCAGGGAATCATATGGGATGCTGGGGATTGAACCCAGGTCATCTGTGTTCAAGGCAAATGCCCTCCCCACTGAGCTATGGCTCTGGCCTAAAGGCTCATTTAAAGAAAGTTCTTTCTTAAGTAACACACAAATTTAAATATGCATTTTCTCTCACCCCCCTTTTGCTGCTTTGAGTAGCTGAAGGCTACTTCTGGTGCTTTTAACTCACTGAAATTCACCAAAGGTTTCACTCTGTGTGGTTTAAAGACTTACATGCATTTATGTGTGCAAAGACTCACAATGCATATGACACACTATGTCTCCTCTAAAGAACAGCTCTGATATATGTGAGTCTTCCCAGTATGTATCCCTAGACATTTAGTATTAACACCAAGCTGTAAAGGTTTGCTATATAAAAAGGCATGTCTATGTAGAGGTTTGCTATTTAAAAATTTATTTCAATGCTGATCACCTCCCATCTTGGACCATGTCTTAAGGCAAAGGCTAATTGTCAGCACCACATTTGAAATAATTTCTACCTGAATTAAGGAGCTACCTAGAACAAAGCGCAGCTTCCTGAATTGCTTTTCTAAGGGCGATGATGGTGATGAGATGCCCAGCTTCTCTCAAAGGGACTCTTGGCTCATTTAACATTTTTAATCCACTTAAGCATCTCGGCCATTCAGAAAAGCAATTAGAGGTCAGAATGGAAAGCTTCTGATTTACTTAATGTTAGATACAGGACAAAACTAAATGGAAGTGTCGAGGGAAGGGCAAATGGGGAATGGTAAGTTGCCTTCGGGTGGAGCATCCAGCTCTAAGAAGCAGCCTCAGCTTTTGATATTAAATAACATGCGGCGCCTAAGAACCAGTCTGCAAATGAAGTGCTCTGGCCCCATGATGCTCTTCTAAGTTCAAACCCTGAGGTACCACGAGATCTGTGTGGCTGGTTTAATAAAGAAAAAAAAAAGCACATTATAAAATAAGAAATGCAATTTACCCGAAGGGATGGAAAAGTTCTCAAAATATTAGGATTCGCATATATCTCCACTGTGGTGGATATAGGTGGTTGTGACTTTCTTTCTACATGGTCAACCATGTTCTGATTCCTAGAGCTGACACACAGCATGTTTAGCTTAGTATCAAACAGAGAAAGGAACAGACTTTTTCATGGCAGGTAAAAGTGGGTAAAATCTATGCCCTGCTGGGTCAGATCATGCTGACCTTGTCTTTGCTGGATTGGACTTTCATGTCAGCAAAAGGAAAAAGGCAATTTAATTGCCCATTAGGACCCTTGTTCCAATATTGCTTTTGAAAACAGCACAAAGGAAGACTTCTGTAGAGCTACTCGATCCACTTAGAGAATAGGAAGAAGATAAAGAGAGACTGGCATTTGCTGACTTGCCCCTTGCAAATGATGTTTGGATGCATGGCTCCTGACTCATTGTCTGATAAACACACACACACACACACACACACACACACACACACACACACATCCCCTGCAGGTTTACTTTGCAAAATATGTGCATTCTTCCAGCAGCCTTAATTGTGAGTAAAACACTTTTTAAAAGTCATTTTATTTTGCTTTGTATTTCCAGGAATGTTCAGAGCAATTCTGTAAAGCATGCAATCAGTTCACGGAGGTATCTCTCAGCCCCAAAAGATCATTTCAGATACAAAATTTCAAGTGAAAATAGCAAATTGAGCAGAGTTGTATTGTTCTATATTGACCCCCTTCAAAATCAAGCCTGCTTTTGAATATTTATGTGGAAGCTAAAAGTTAAATTATAATACAGAT